>VRYO01001269.1:2564416-2647434 GCA_009812075.1 Sialia sialis | reverse complement strand
TAAGCCGCACTACTGGGGTAGGCTGGATTCTTCAATGAAAAAGGTGTGGCTTAAAATCGTGAAATTACTGTAATTGAACCTATCCATTTTGTGGTGTGTATTCCAAGCCAAAGCAAAGCAGTGCCAAAACGAAATACCTTCTACTTCTTACCCCTGTTAGCCCAGCACAATTAATGCAACCAAGGGAGAAGGAACTGCACAAAGCCTTTTCTGCATTTTACTTGGGCATCACTGAGATAATGGAGTGGCTGAGCCATGACAGGAAGTTCAGCTGGAAAGAGCCTATTAAGGCTGATAGACCTCTAATAAGCAGACCTTATCTTTCAATAAGATATTGAAATAAAGAAATGACTGTGTGATGTTCCAGATCAAAAACTTCAAGACATCAGAGCAGTTAAAAAAGAGCAGCATTTTTATAGATGTTGCCAGAGGATGAACTGGGGCATGATTTTGATCATTTAAAACAAACGAGTAAAAAATAAAATATTCATATAGCTAAAGAATAACTACTATAGAAGAATAGATGCACTAAAGAAAATCCACAGATTGCCACTCTATTTAGAAATAATTATGTACAAGTTGAAGGAAATACAGTGAAGGATAAACAAGTCAGGTCAAGCAACAGATTCCCAGTTTCAAAACAAAATGTGGTGCACTATTTTAAGTTTTTAATGCAGATTACAAAAGTGCAAACCAAATTCAGTTCCCACTAAAGTCTGTGATGGGAATTTATTTAGGAAAAAAATATACTTTCCCTGGAACTTCAACAATACTTTTTTCTTCTTTTGTAGCATGAAAAAAAAGAAAAGGTCTAGGGTTAAGTCTATTGAGATTATAACTAACTACAAAAAAAGGGGAAAAAGTAAAGGAGATTGCTGCTCAGAGTAAAGCTGTTTCCATAAGGGTATCTGCTCATAAAGGACTTCTCTGGGATGGCTGAAGATGGATATGGATAGGTCTAGTTCATAGAAGTGGCTTCCAGGACAGCTTTAAGTGTCAAGTGTAGAAGAAAAAAATACTTCAGAGAACACTCTGAAGTGTGTGTAGAAGGACAGCATGGGAAACAAACATGAGAGCTCCCACTTCCTGCAAGATTGCTCCATAAGCAGCAGAAGAGGCACTGGGGTGCACTGAAGATCCCACTCCCCAGCTCCTGCCAGGCCAGACTGACTCAGGAGGGCACTCCTCATGGCCTCCTGTTATTCTCTCTTCTGCCAGAAGCTCTTGTTCTTTCCCCTTGCCAGGACAACTGAGCATATCAAAACCAAGAGACCCCTCATCTTCTGAGCATCAGCTTCACCAGATGGCACAGTTGAAAGGACTGATAACATCTGCATTGGTAGCATCTTATGTTCACAAGACGGAGAGGGAAAAAAGGGGTGTTGCAAAAAATATTGCACTTGGCAGGAAAAAAAGAGAAAATGTGCTGGGAAAAAAAGGAATCTAGATGCTGGTGTAGTAGGACTCTCTGGAGAAGGGTCCTATTTCATGATCTCCCTCACTAACTACTCTCTTGTTTCTCATTAACTGATGGAAGTGGGGACAGAATGTTAAGAAATGTGAGGTCTCAGTGCATTGCCCATGTGGAAGGCTGCTCCAAAACTGAGCCATTATTTTTATCTTTTATCAAAGAGTTACTCAAAATCCATGAGCAACTTATGAAATATTTAAGGTGAAAAAGCCCCAAAATATGGTGTCTTGTAGTTGCAAAGCCAAGATAAAAATTTTGCCTGAAGCAAGAGGAGTGCAAACTGTGCTATTTTTGAATCTGATTGTCACAGATGCATGTGGGTGCTCCCTCTAATGCCCTTTTAGAAACCTGGAACCCCATGACTTTCTGGAATATTTCACCTGGAAAACTGCCCTTTTATTTTACTGAGCTTTTGATTAACTACAAAATAGAGTAAGTTTTTGGAGATTTTTGTATTTCATGTAATATCTACTGCAAATTTAAGATCTTATACAAGGACTTACAGTGGACTGCATGCATGAAATATTTTCTGAAACATGCATCTATGTACCCTTCACTTTTCTCAACAGCTTGAAAACAAAGCAGCAGCGCACAGAAAAGCTGGCTATTCATAATACATCACCAAAAGTTCACTCTCCTACCAGGGAAATATTTGTATTATGCTACTGTTTTTCTTCAACCTTCTATGGTGCATTTCCTTTTTACAGGTGGATTAGTATCTTCATGCACTGATATTCCTCTTTTTTTTTCCCCTCTTTTTTGCTCCATCACAGGTCAAGATATGCAAGGCTTTTTATCTGATTATCTTTTCAGAACTTGGGAAGAACTTCAGGACAAATCCAGTAACCTCTTTGGCATCTAAAAAGTTGTTGCTGTAATAGCAAATATTCATGATGCCTTACCTAATACTAGCTTCTCTGTTGAACGAAGAGTAAGTCTCAAGTGTAATTCCTCAAGCATTTTGCTTAGACTTTAATGAAAACACTTGTATCCTTCCAGGATGTGGTATGTCTTCAAAAACTATGATACAGAAATTAAAAGAGGTCTCTTGGTTTAGGAAATTAAATTACATGATAGAAAAAGGCATTCTTTCTCCTATCTCTCCTTGGAAATGCTGAACAAGCCATATAACAAGCTATATTCTGATCATGGAAGGTGATCAGAATCTTTTTCATGCTCATTTTCTGGACATTTACCCCTGAAGCTGTTACATCACCAGGCACTACATTGTACTACAGTAAAATCTCAGGTTCCAAACTCCTCAGATGAACCCATGGTGTTAATGGAAAAACACATTTAATTCTTCATTCTGCCCTCTGAGTGGAAGAATAGCACTGCCTTACCTTCCTGCAACCTCCCCTGAAGGCTAGTCAGTGCTTGTGAATCATTCCTGATGCACTCATGATTAATGCTATTGAAAAGCACATGAGAAAAGATCAATCTCAGGGTGTGGGTGGAAGAGCTTTCAGTAAATAAGGCCAGGGTTTATGTGGTGAGCATGAAGGAACAGTTAAAGTACTCAATAGCTGATCAGAACACACAGCATGAGACAGAAACCCCATGACAAGTTCGAGGTGACATAAATCAAAGATGGTCCCATAAAGCAGACATAAGACAAATTAAGGTGCATAGACAATCTCAGTTCTGGTATCTACCAGTTTTGTGAAAGCCTGACTACAACTTAGCAATTAATTAAGAAAAAAAGTATATGGAATACTCTCAACACTTAATCCAGCAGGTTATTTATTGGAAAAGCTGAACCCAAGCCATGGTATAATCAGAAAGCATGGCTGGAGCACATAGTAACAAGTTAGATTTAAAACCCTTGCTTGGACACAGGTTTCTGTGTAACCTGAATTATCTTATTCATTTCCAGTGCTATAAAGTAGGAATAAGAATATATCCTAGGTTTTCTGACAATCATTAATTTTTGTTTCCTAGAAAAATGCGGCTTATATTCAGGTGCGGCTTATATATGAACAAATCCCGTGGTCTACCCAGCCATCAGGAGGTGCAGCTTATAATCAGGTGCGGCTTATAATTGTGAAATTACTATACTTTAAAAATACAACACAGTACATTAAATATGAAACTGAAAAAAGAGCCTCGAGGAAGAAAACATACTCTGTCTAGGATTTAAATTAATACACAGGTAGCACTTACTATGCTACCAAAATAATTTAAATTATCAAGAGTTCATATATGCCCTAACCTTAGCATTGGCTGCTCACTTGAAAATTGGTTTCTTGTATTAAACTCCTAATGGGAAAAGTCTGTGTTTCCAAAACATTAGTTTTTCCATCTAGTGATTTAGTGATTGTATTCAATGCACACTGGTGACAGCAGGCTTCAGAACTGCCCAGAGATTTAGTTTACAATAGGAAAGAACCAGCCTGCTCCTACTTGAGCCATATATGCCTCCTGCTGGCTAAACAATCTGATTTCTCATTTGGGTTGATAAACCAAATTCAGTTGAACTATATGTTGGTTATTCATCTGAAAGGGGAAAAAAAAAAAAAAAAGCATTTTTTCCCTTTATAGGCCTTTTTTTTTCATTCTAAGTAGTACATGGGTCCTCTAACTTTCAGGATAACGTTTATTTTAAATGGAAATGCGACATTTGCTTTCAGATTGAAAAGGTAATTAATTCCAATTTAATTTGACTGGAGACTTTTTTACTACTTTTGTATTTCACAGAGAAAATATTACTTCAATTTGGTTATGATCCACAAATGGTGCTTTTTTTTTTCGGTCTTCCAGAGGTTATCTTTGAACTGAAAGATCAATAATTCTGAGCTCCAGTTCTACCTAGATTTCATCTCTTTTCCAGCCTTTCTTTAGCCCAGGTTTGCCATAGCATTTTGCTAGCTTTGTGCAATTTTACATCTAATATTTGATCAAATCGATATTTCAAGTCTGATCCAAACACAGCATCCCTTTCTCTAATCCACTCCTATTTTATTTCCCTAAAATAAATTTTTTAAAAACTGGAAAACTACTCCTAGTACCCATCCAGATACAACAGAATTTTTGTTACAATGAAAAGGTAAGACTTTTTCTTTTGCTGTTATGAGTGTTAAAATACTCAGAAACAAAGTGAGTACTTCTGTCTGTAAATGGACCAGAGATGCCAAAGCAGGGCCCTGATCACAGTAAAAGAACCCCCTCTGCCTGCTCTGCAGTACTCCTGATTTACACCTGGCCCTGCAGTGTCCCCACACCCACCGTGTCACAGCTGGTCACACGTTCACATCCTTGCCTGGACAAGGGACCTCACACAATCCAAATCTGTGACTTGACAGGCTGACATTTCAACCAACACTTTCTGATTTTCTGCACTCCATATACTCCACACTGACGGTAATGCAATTTATTGATGATTATATTCATGGACATGAAAACCTTCTCCAAAGAATCTTCAATTTCTCCCTACAAGACAGTTTTCCTTTCCAAACAACACAGCACTGTAAAACAATTTTAAAAATTTCCTGTGGCCAGGCCCCTTAGCACAGGTGTTAGTGAGGAGCAGACAAGCAGCAGAAACCCAGGGAAGGATGTGTGACCAATGATAGGCAAGAGAAACTGCAAGCACAGCTTGAACCGCTTTTTCTGTTGCATTACATTGCCTGAAATTAAATGCCAATAAATTTGGGAAATGCCAAATAAGAGCTAACGAGCTGAGATTGCTTCATACAGGATTGCAAGTGGGCAGGGCTAATTTATTAGTGCTCAGCCTGAGGGCGGGAGATCCATTCTACAGAGAGGAAGCCACCTGTTTTCACAGATTAGTGAAGGCTTAGCAAGGCAGGCAACTTAAGCAATCAAAAGCAGGAATTAAGTCATTCATTTAAAGCTCTTGTTGAGCTGTAAAATGTAAAATAATTTCCTGCTAAAAAGGAATTCATAGTTGCAGGATGAGATAGTAAAAAAAATTATTTTCCAGTTTGAGACAAACCCTGATTTCAGAGATTCCTCATCTTTTCCTTCTCGTGAGAAATGCAGTCATACACCTTTCTTCAAACAGCAGGACTTGCTGTTTCTAAACAACATTATAAATGCTGTTGTAAATCATTCTCAGCGGGCAGCTGTGCTGAAGGAATCCAAGGGGAAAAAAGTGAAAATTGCAGCCTTTAAGGGGATATTTGTGGCTGTTTTGTATTTAGTTGGGTTTTTTTTTCTTAGCTTGACAAAATATGTTTAGTTTGTCAAATTGAGCTACATGAGACTGAGAAATGGAAATGAAAGAATGTAACTGGCTTCAGAGCACAGCATGAATTCCCTGCAAGGTGGACCTGCTTTAGGATAGTCTGGGCTAAACACTTCAGTAGGTTGTTGTCTCACAGATACCCATGTTTGGAGGGTTAAACAGTTTGGTGTAAATCTGACAGCACAACTTGTATCTTTTGGCACCTAAGGCACACCTGAAATTTTGTTGTGACTCAGACAGTGCCTATTATTTCCCCTGTTACAAAACACACAGTCATCGTTCATTCGTGCTTAATCTCTCAAGCAGCTGCTGCTCTATTCACTGTGGGGAGTTATCGATTAGACCTGTCCAGCCTCTGCACACTTCAACAGATATGACAATGATTGCCAGGGCTCTTGTTTTTCCTGCTGTGACATCTTAAAAGCCACTCCCTGGTCTGTAAGTTGACCTGTAAAAATGATCTCATGAGGTTCCTGTCTGTATTTAATGACTCTTTGCAAAGCAGCTTCAATTTATGTGCTGTTTTGTTTCTTTTTTCAATTCTAGTGTTTCTAGAATGCACTGGGTGTTTCTTTCCCACAAACCCTTGTAGGAAGTAGAGATGTGCAGGCCCAACCTCTGCCCTTTGTGCATTATTTTTGTGTCTCTTTTTCTGCCCAGATATTCACGCAAGGGGAAAGCAAGTTCTTTATATGCAGAACCAAGATGCACAGTCACCAAATGCTTTGGAATGTAATACAATCTTAATTTACTGCTTTATTCTTCGCAGTCAGATAATTGTACAGTAATTTCACGATTATAAGCCGCACCTTTTTCATTGAAGAATCCAGCCTACCCCAGTAGTGCGGCTTATATTCAGGTGTGGCTTATTTATGGACAAATCCCAGTGAAATGCCAACCTGGAAGTGAGATCCGGCTGGGGAGGGTGCCTGGGGCTGCCTTTAAAGGCTTCGTTGGCTGTTGCAACTTGAGCACCTGACACCAAACCCAACTGGCAGCAATTCTGTTACTAATTTGTTACTTTGTTACACATGGATCCTCGCTTAAAAAAAAAAATCAGATAAATAAAAGGTGCGACTTACATTCAGGTGCGGCTTATATATGGACAAATCCCATGGTCTACCCGGCTACCAAGAGGTGCAGCTTATAATCATGAAATTACTGTACTTAGAATTAGAGGCACAGGTCCATTTAGCTAATTGCTTCAATTCAAACCAACGGTGTCCATCCATCCTGTTTAAATTGGGTTCAGTCATGACATCTACATTGCTCTGCTTCAGAAATGGCACTGTTAAAAGAGTTCTCCATCAAGAAAAACATCAGCTCCTTATGCCAGAATGAAAGGAATGGATGACCCAGAGGCAGTCTCCTACAGTGGGAAAAGTCTCCAGCGTGCCCCATGGAAATGTTGTAAAGCTTTGCTAGAAAGCAGTGACAACTGCCATGCTGAAAAATGTGCCATGAAATCTCTGTGGGGTAGTCCTTCCTGAACTATTCACTTTTAGGATGTTATTTTATTATTATATATTAATTTATTATTTTAAAAGCAACTTTAATTGGTTTTCTACCATGTAACATTTTTTTCTCAAAAATAGTTGTCATTATGCAAAACAACAGACTGTACTGAGAAAATAGTTTTTCAGCAAGAATCTTAGTGTGACCCTCAGCATCATGCATAGAGATTTTGGAGGAAAAAAAAAATGGTATTTCACAATTTGTTATACAGCCAGCCTTTGGTTTTTGCTGGTTTGTTGGGGTTTCTTTTTCTTTTCTTTGTCTTTCTCAATCACGTCCCAGTGAGGTGGGTCAGTTTGCTAAATAGGTCAATTTGCTGGAGGTTTCCAGAAATTTAAGTACCATATCTATATCCCAGGCAATAAGTCACAAAGTCAGAGCAAACAGCTGTAGCTTGATAAAGTCTGGACCTGGAGATCAAGTCAACAAGCAGAAGATGCATAAACTAGAAAATGCAAATAACCATTTTTGCATGAAAAATAAGAGTGATACAGAGTAGCTAAAGTTGGTCCAATTAAGACACTCATGTTTATAAGGAAAGAGATAATTTTGGAGATGGAGGTGGGCTTTGGAGAAATATGTATTGACTTGCACAGCTAATATACAGCAGGTAGCAAGAAAGAGTATGCACTGAGTAGCACAAACAGCATATAAAAAGTAACACAAATACAAGGGAGATTTTTCTGCTCAGTCCAGAGATTTTTTTCTTCTCCTTTTTTTTTTTTCGAAGTCAAGCAAAGGCTCAGACATGAGAGGTCTCTATACACACTATGCAGAACTATGAACCAAGATTACTGGAATTATTTTATCACCCTGATTTTCTGACAAAAGGAACCATAGTTCAAGAGTTTGCCCCCTCTTGTGAGTGGACTGGCCTGTGTTGCAATTTCCCAAGCTGAAAGAAAAACAAGATAGTGAGGGAATCTGAGGTCCAACATGGAAAGTAGTCAAAAGAAAAACATCAAAAAGACAGAAAAAAGACAAAAGAATTCACAGTAAAAGACAGCCCCAACCTTGTCTGTGCTTCCCAAGGTCAAAAAGCTTCACCTCATCTCTCCATCCATAACTTCTTCCAATCATTCTGGCAAATGATTCCTATGTAAAGAAACTAGGAAAGAGAGACAGAGCATCCTCCAAGTTCTGATTCTTGCTTCCCTATTGACTAACTGCAGAAATGGCTAAGTATGAGGAGAAGTATGGCTGGAAATTTGTGTCTCGCTTTTGAAACCAGCCCAGCACCACGGCTTCCCAAATTAGACACCCAGGGAATATGGGAATCTGGATCATCAGCCAGGGAGAAAAGGTAGAAGGGGCAAAAACAAGCTCAAAGGTTCAGCAAAAGTGATATTACCAGCAATGCACAGTTTTCTAGAGATACACCAAAGAGGAGATTAATTACAGTTCCTGTCCTCTAGCTGGATGATAAGACAACAGAGAGAGAGAAAAAAAACAAATACAACAGGAAAAGTGTTCTCATCTGGATGGTCTTTGTTGCAATTTTTTTAATCTTTTAAAACATTACATCATAAAATAAAGACAATAGCAGCAAAACTTATCAAGTTGGTACAAGAACATTCTGCTCTGCACCCTGGTAATGACATTTCTGAAATTTTCATTTTTGTGAGAATGCCTTTGTAAAGCACCATTGAATCTTACAGAAAGAGTGGAAGAGGGACAGAGACATGAAAGTAGATAGAATACCCTTGCAAGTGGTTTTATTGATTTTTTTTTTAGTCTAATTTGAAGTTGATCAGGAAAAAATAGTAGAACAGCATTTTGAAAAAATGTTTCCCCAAATTTTAAGAAACTTCTTTTTTAAACACAAAGCTGAAAATTACTAACAGTGTTTTGTCAGTTCTGTCCAAAGTCCAGATCAAGTTCTAATAGAACTTGGAAAAAATCACTCTAAAACTACATTGAACACTTCCCTGAATACATTTAAATTGTTGGGAAGATACGATCTAGACACAAACTCTGTTTTTTTCTAATTAAAGCTACTATATGAATCCAGGATCTGAGAAACTGCTAAATGGTAAGCTGAAAACTGTTATGTTTGGCTTACATCTCAGAACAGGCACCGTAATGAGAGCATCCAGCTCTCACCAAAAAAAAAAAAAAAAAAAAAAGAAAAGTATTCTCTCTCACATGCCAAGTATCACCTGCCTCTGCTTTGCTTTCAATATCAGCAAGGGAAAGCAGATCCTCTTTGCCTCAAAAGGCTAAATGCCATAGAAATGTCTGCTTTCCCCCATTATTTCCTGGTGATAAGACTTAGATATGTAACCAGAGAGGAGAGAGCATCTACCTGCATGGAGCAAGGTGTCACCAGTGAATCTGTAGCAAGAACCAGTGATGTGTGCTATGTCAGGGGTGTTAGCATGGGGCCATTTTCCATCTGGCTCCTGAGAACTCTCCAGTGTGGTCGAAAAGGCTTGCCTAGGCTTGCCTGTAGAGTGACCTTCCCATCCCAGCATGATCCAGCTCACAGACTACGCACTGGCTACCTCAGGACAACTCCAAATTAGCTTTTGCAGCTGCTTCCTCAGTGATTTCAACAGCACAAGTCAACAGAGACTAACAATGCCATAAACTAGAGCTGCAGTGGCAGGAGGAAAAAATGCAGTTTAGCAAAAGTATTAAGGAGAGTAACTGTTACTGATAGTAAAGGACCTTGGGAAAATTTCAGCAACTCAAAGGAGTTTTCAGATCATTTTTTTGATGATACATTCTAGCCAACCAGTTTCATACATTAATCTACCAGCCTTTATTTGAGTTTTGCCGATTTCTGTTGATTTGCCTTGTGTTTTCATTGATATTTAAATGACTAGGGAACTGTTTCTGAAGCTGAGCTTATTTGTGTTTAGTATTGATATAATGCCATTCCAGTAAATATAAATTGCACAGTAAAGATGAGTTATAATAGCAGGCCTATGATATAAAAAGTTTAAAAATAACAAGCTAGCTTCACTTTACTGCACAGACTTACGGGGGCAGATTTTGGCCTGGCTTAGACAAAACATAGCTCAGAACAAGTAAATGTACAGGGAGGACTGAAACAGTCACCCAGCCACCTTTCAAATTCATATCTGTTTAGTAGGACACTTCCTGCTATAGGTTAGTACACAACATAACATGATGCTTGGTCTTTACCTGTAATTTATTTCTAGTGGACAGTGGGAAAAGTGAGAGTAACAGACATCATGCAACCTGACAACACAAATAAACCCCTGAGAAAACCAAAGCTGGCAAACAAACAGCCCATGTACAGCATAAAAACAAATACTTCAGAAAAAGGAAGGGCTTTTAAGGACAAGGATTTAATACCCTGAACTCAGACATAATTTCATTTATTTTGGGTTAGAGATTTCAGAAAGTCTCTGGTGTAGTCCATTAATGGCTTTGGAGGAAGCAGACTGGTACTAGAGACATCCCAAAGCCAGGCAGCAGAAGCTCGAGTGATTTATAATTTCATGGCCACAATCAAAATCAGGTTTCATGAATATAAATCGCTGGGGGGATTATTGTATTTTAATTACTATTATAATAATGTTCCCTATTCAGTGGTAATGAAATTACAAATCTTTTGAAAACCAGTATCTGCACAAGTTGAGCAATGTTTATGATGGTTAATGGTTTAGAAGGATTCCCAAAGTGGCACTGCACAAGGCAGTGAAAATGGGACTGCAGAGCTGAAAGCTGTAGGAATAAAGCAGCTGAGTCATCCTCTATGTGTGACGGCTGCAGCTACAGAAAATCCATGTTTTCTATGTTCTTTCAGGTCCAAATTCCCATGTTATGCTCAGGACGCACCCTTCTGTTTGACTTATTTTCAGGCTGCTTGGAAAGGGCCTAATTTAGAGAAAAAAGTTTTGAATACAATTCAGACTACTTCTGCTAAAACTTTTCAATAATGGTGGAATGGCCTCACTAGAAATAATATGACAAGTTTTTATAGGTGTTACTAAATGCCAGAGGATGAGAATTTTAGCCATAAAAACACTTGATGTTTGAAATGAGATTCTCTCTCAAGCTGTTGCCGACAATTAAAACCAAAGGATGCCCTTTAAAAGAGGAAAATCAATTTAGCTCGTTAAAATGTCATTTTAGGTGTCAAGATGTTTCTGTCTGGCCCCCTAGGAAACACACCACGTGCACTTCCCATATTACAATAAATATTATGTATATTGAGGTATTTAATAGGCAATCATCTAGCAGAAAATATTTATTCCTGTCATAACCTGTCAACTTTCTCAGCAAGTTTCACAGACACAGAAAGGCAGAGGAGTGAAAGAGGGCATTCTGCATTCATATAAAAAGCATCAGATGCTTTGCTCAGTATCTGAGAGTCTATTGAGCATCACCTTTTGTCCCTGAAATATTTTATCCCAAACCAGGAGATGCTGAAGAAACAGTTGATAAAATGTCAGCCAGGGACTTCTGTATGGCATGGCTGCACAGAAACTAGAATGCCACACACCATCACTTAGAAATCTGGACAAGGGACAGACTGAGAACTCAGAAAGTTAGGATTAAAACTCTGCCCAGATGTCATTGTCCTTCTCTCGCATCAGAGCAAACAGTTCTGAATTTGCCCAACAAATTTTGCTGCCTCACTTCTGCATGTTGACTTCTGTTCTCTGATTTGCCTGTTGTCCAACTCCCTGCTCACACAGACAATTCCTACAAGACAGACTTTACTTTCCCTGACCCCAATCAGAAGAAATGCCCTGGCTGTGGCTAAACTTTATTACAGAAAATGCATCTCCCATATCCTTACGGATAGCAGTTCTTGTGAGAAGAACTCTTCTGAAGAACGGATAACACTGCACGCATGATGTTGATCCTGGCATTTGATAACCAAGGAGAATTATTTGAACAACTAAATGTTTTGCATGCTTTCAGTGTCACATGAGATGCGTTTGGGTGCCAGATCTTTCATAGATACAAAGCACAGGACGATGCAACAAGGAATTACTTCAATTCTCAGACCTGAATTGTATGTCTCAGCACTTCTGAACCGTTTCTGGAATTCAAACGCCAATCTGAATTGTAGCTTTCACTCCTAACCCCCTACCAATAAAACACCAGATCTGAACAGCCTTGGTGTATTCAGATGTGCTTCATCCATCCTGGCACTACAGAATTAGTCGTGCTCAGGGATGAGACTTCAGAGCATTTACTCATATGTGACACTCAAGGTGTGCCCAAAACCAGCAGTAACAGGCAGGCTAAAGAGCTCCATTGTTTGAGGAGACCTTGCTGGTGTCTGCCTGGGGCTTGAGGAGGATGGTCACAAACCACCCATGTGTTTGTGAAACCAAGCACAGGGCTGTCTGGTACAAAAGTCTCCAGAAGCCAGGGCAGTTCTTGAGTTAAGTGGAACCTTCCCCAGGGACTGGGTTTACTGCCCTGCCCTCTGGTAAGGTTAAGCCAGAGTGCAGCCCTGCACCTCAAGAGATTCACAGGTGAAATAAGCAGAATTCAATTTCTCTTGGATCTTATTGAGTTAGAGCAATCCCAAATGACCTGAAATTTTTCAGACACTACTTTTTCATCCTTGATTTTCAGACAGATAATGAAATTAGAAAGATGATAAGACATTTCAAGAGAAGTGAACCAGGAGACAGAACAAACTAAAAACTTCTTTCCTCCTTTGCACTAGTGGAATTTGGCTCACTCCTGTAAATCCAGCAGAGTCATTATATATGCAAATATGAATACTCAAAATTTGCATTCACACTGCCATGCTTCCATTCACAGCCATGGCAATCTTGAATTCTGGTGGCCAGTTTGATTTTGAGTTGTCTTATTGTGCATAAAATCTCAGAAAGTATCAGGGAATGATGCATGCATTTTTGTGCATGTAGACATCAGCATGCAATTCCAAAAGTCCATGTTGCATGACCTGTGGATTTCTGCATGTTTGACTAGCTTGCAAGAGTCTCTGCAATCGACATCCATGCTTACCTTACCTACAGTTTGAATTGCAAGAATATTTAGGATTTTGTGAAAGTTCAGGGAAAGCATTGCTGGTACAATGATCTGTATCTCATTTCTAGCATGCAAAATCTTCTATCCGCAATGGCCCACCCAGTAGCCCACAGGATGTTACTATAAAAAATTTAGTATGCTTTGCAATTCCCATTGGTTATTTTGCAGCATTTTCTTTGAAAATTTACTGCGAAGTCTAGACACAATTCTGTTTTTCATATTCATATGTCCAGACAGCAAAAAGGATTTTTTTTAATCCCCCCAGTTTAGTTACATTTCACTTTAGTGTAAAAATGCAGAGAGCTTATGTTTAGTTTCTCTCAATAAAAGGGATAGCAAATTTCCAACAAAGATAGTACTTGAAAGGAAATAAACAAGGTAATTCAAAATACTTGTTTAAAAAGTTACAAAATATGACAGCATTAATGGCACTTAAAGCTATAAGCACTTAAAAGATTACCACAATATTTTTTCTTAAATTTCTTTTTTTCTTTTTTTTTTTTTTTTGAGATATTGACAGCAGCTTATATCTAAACCAAACCCAGCAAAAAGGAGCAGAGGGCCCTGAGATTCTATGGTAGCCCTGGCTCTCATTTGAATCATATATATTCTCTTATGTCTATTTTTAAAAATTCAGATTCAGCTAGAGAACAGCAGTTTGCTGACATGCAAAAGCTATAGCTTCCCTTTTTTCCTTATAGTCTTACAGCATTAAAATAGAAAGGATTTTTTTCAGTGGTAGAAAGGATGAATGAGAAATTCTTTAAAAAAAAAAGTTGGCCCACTGTTTTATACTTTTAGCCAAATATCATTGAATTGATGTTACTCTTCTCTTGAACAATATAGTATATGATGTATTTTCTTCATATGTACCTTCTTGCTGTGATTTTATATTGAATTTTCCTACATGAGAAAAAAATTCATTTGTTTCTCTTTTTTTTCATTGCTTAAGATAAATACCCATGAAGGTTTTTTTGTTTTGTTTTGTTTTTTCCTTTTTTTTTATTTTTTTATTTTTAATGAAAAGAGAAATCCAACCCTTACTTATGTCTGTGTTGATTTTCCAGCCAGCATCCAGCTGCTAGCTGTGTCCATGGACATTCTTTTGACATTTAGAAAGGTAATGCATCTGACTCAAATATAGGGACAAAAAAAATCTAGCTTGGATCACGTGCCAAAACGTAAACTAAGCCTTACTGAAAGTTTCTAGTTCACTCCAATCATTTCTCCTCTTTTCAATCACCAGGGGAAGGCTGTGTGGATGCATACTCCATTACAAAGATTCACAGTTTTTCATCCCTTTCATAGGCCCTTCTTGCATAGCTGCCCTTTGTCTAATATCATACCATGGTAGGAGCCCTCTGGTGATACTGCCATGGTTCAATCCCTTCCTTTGTGTTTTGCCCTGGTAATCTTATACAGGCTGAAATTTCCATGTGCGTAGCTTTCTGTTGCCAATCTGCAGTGCTGTGTTTCTGATTTGTTTTGGCAGAGCAAGCTGGAGTCTTTATGGCACAGTGAAATTTTCTTCGATGCTATATAATTCAGACTGAATAAGGAGTCTGCATAAGGCACGTGTCTCAATATAGATGTATATAAAAACACCAACATTGTTAATTCAAGTCAAGTATCTTTTACATTTAACTTCTGTTGTTTTTATGCTCCCTTTCTTTGGCTTCATTGGGAATTACTCCATTTTCCTGGTCTGAGTGCTGTTGGATGCAGTTGGTCAGAACTTCAGTGCTTGAAGTGTTCTTGGAATTACACATCTTCTCTGTCTCATCTTCTTTTTTTTCTTCATCCAAGGAATAGTTTCTGAAGGTCTCATAAATTTTATGCATATCCTCAGGCATGGCCTTTTTGAGGTCTTTGTTTTTCCTTTTGGTCACCTTAGCAGACGATCCAAATTTGTTAATGATATTGTCCTCGGATGCCCCCTGCCCATGCTTGTTGAGCTTATCTGACCCTTTAAGGCGCAGGTTGTTAGGCCTGTTGTTGATGCTTTCCTGAGAGGAGGCCTTGAAGCGTCCTGTTTCCAAGGTAGCAAAGACAGAGCGTTTTTCTGGAGAGAGCATGTCCAAGGAGTGTGCTCGCTGGTCCAGGCCCAGGCGCCGGCGCTCCATGCTGCGGATGGTGGCTGCCCGTTGAAGTTTGTCATGGATCTCCACGCTGAGCCGCCTTCGTGTCTCTCTGAACTCAGCTGTCACGTTTGCTTTCCACTCTGCTGCATGGGCTTTTATTTCTCCGACCTTCACAACATGAAGAAAGAGAAATTAATTTAAGAAAAAAAAAAAAGGGAAAATCTTTCCTGTAGAACAATAGCACAAGCGCTTTCTTGTCTGGCATGAAACTGGGGAGTGGTCCCATCTCTACTGCATCCAACTGGACCCAAATTTCAGTAGCAAAGGGCTTACACTGGGCAAACTCTTAAACACACCAACTGATGGCTTTTGTGGCATAGAACTCATCTGCCTGTGTCACTTTGCCACACCACACATTTTATAGCTGTGTTATATGATGGGACATGTTCATGCTAATCCCTCCTTGATTAAGAACAAAATTCCTGACTCATAATTTCAGCAGTAGATGTTCAAGAGCGGGCAAAGTTAATCACCAACACACTTCAGCACAACAACCAGTGCAGCAGTACAGGAATGTGCTTTCCTGTATTGCTCATGGATGCAGCTGTTTAATCCCACTGAAGATTCTGTTCAGAGCCACTGAGTCACATTTAAATACTCATATAATTTCAAGTGGCCCTCTGACTTCTCCTAGGGTTCATTTTAAGGGACAAATGTAGCTGTCTTTAATGGAGGTTTCCATTGCACTATTATCCAAATACCACACTGTCAAGCCATCTGGTGGAGTTTTCAACACACATTCTGTATGGGCACTATAAGCATATCCTTGAATGTCCTACTGTCTTTCTCTGTTTTACTTCTTTGAACTGGCGGCTGGAAAATGGCTAAGAATAAAGCACCAAGTGATGGCTGCATTCAATAAATATGCCTTCCAAAATGAGAAAAATCAATTCAAATGACCAAGCAATATTTCAGTTAAAACAGGCCTTTCTCAAAATTCAGCTAAAGAAGAACAGATTCAGGCGTACAGTGTCTGCAGGAGCCCACCATGATCAATGGTTTGCTTGTGGTGCTGCAGCCTGAACTCAAGTTTTGGTAGCCACTGACACATCTTTTTTTTCTGCAGGCCAGATGCACAGGTGTCCATTTAGCACTGTGGCAAAGTGCATCTTGCATACATGTGGGAGACCGGATTCCCCACTGTAGGTGCCTGATGACCAACAGAACAGCCACACTGTCTGCAGTCCCCTTTATTAACGGAGATGCATGGAGGATGCACCAGGCTTTGGGTGGTGCAGATGCCTTCAAATATTAGAAACAGCACTACCCCCCTGCCAAATTTCACCTGCTACTTGGTTAACCCTGCCAAATAAGCTTTGCTAGTAAAGCAGGAGGAGATTGCCTTAAAATCTGAAATTATATTACTAACATTCTCCACCACAGGCTTCAGGTCTAGAGTCATGGCAATTGCCTTTCTATTTTCCACACTTGAGTGTGGAACTTCACTTACTTGAATGAAGCATTAGTAGTATCCTTTTTGAATCATGAAGGGCATCTTCTGAGTGAATTTAGGCATGCTCTCCTTGATGCTCACTATTCATTTTCTTCAACTTTTAAAAAGAGTACACAGTAAGGGATTTGAATCTAAACTTCTGTTCAGAACCATACTCCCTGGCACAGGAAAAGACAGGAAAATCGCCTAATTTTTAAGGTGAGAACACTGAAATTTTTAGTGCCATTTCATAGCTAGTTTCAGAGTAAAGGCTGCATCTCATTCTATAACTGCAATCCTACTGATGTGTTCTGTGTATTTTTGAGTACTCATAGAGGTGTAACAACCTTGGTTGTTTCCATTGCCTTTTTCTCTTCCTTTATGAAGGAGCTAAAGATGAGAGCTAACTGTATACCAAAGGCAGAAAGTGAAGTAAACCAGAGGACATTGGTCTTGCTGAGCAGATTCCTTATTTAGACAAGCAGGAATCAGGTACTTAAATCTCTCTTGTGAAATGACAATCTACTGAGAAATTACTGATCATACCTCTTCTTGTGTCTTCTTGGACAAGACTCTAAACCAGTCTCCAATCATACTCAGGACAGCAGCAAAGTAGGCAAGGCCAATAAGGATCCAGAACCACACTAAGGGTTTATACCACTCCATGTATTTGATGTGAACATTTCCTCCTGAAAGAAGCATATGCTTATACTTACAAATCATGGGGTGCCAAAATTATCACAAAATACATGCATTCTAAAAAACGCATTTCTTAACTCTTGTCAACAGCACTGTAATTCTGATAATAAGCTAAGAAGCCTGTCAGATGGGAGGAATCCAGCCTGTTTTAATTTTTAAGTCTTCAATATTACCTATTGTTCTGCTGCTATGTGACCTGCCAGAGCACCCAGTAAACACTTCCCTTTGTATTGCTCATGTGCTGAAGCAGCTCTGAAATTCTCCCTTGATAGTACTTGCAACATCAACAACATATGTCCGAGAAAAAAGTTTAATACAACTAGTCTTCCTTATTCTGAATTGCCTGCAGCCTCATAGTTGAGAAAATTTACAGATCAATCCCCTTAAGTTGTAGAGTTCCCAAATTTTTGGGTTTAGCTACAGGACTGAGAGATCTATGTGCAGAAAAAAGAAATGTAGCTTTGTCTTCCAAATCAGGGTGTCTGACAGGAAGCCAGCCACATTAGCCCTGAAAACAAGGCGATACAGTCTGCTTGGGTATCATTCAGAGGGATGCATTCTCTGGCCAGTGACTTCATAAGAGATATGGGTCAAACCAAGCAACAAATGTACTCTATGGTTCTTCATGTAAGTTTCTGGATGAGCTGGCAAAACAAGAAGTGAGACATTTGGAAAACCTAATGGACTACAAAGACCCTCAAGTAAGTGTGGTAGCAGCCATATTGCTGCCTACTACAGAGTCAACTTTTATGAAAGAAAGAAACCACAACTTTTGAGACTCTCAGTCCCATCACAGAGCTATGTGCACTGCTGTGAGAGCCAGTGAGAAGCAGGCACAGCCCTGAATGGAAGAGTGAGCAGCAAAGAGCCTGCAGAGCCCCATCCCTCAACACAAGTGAACATCGCCTTGGTGGTAGCTGTGTAAAGAGCAAGCCTACCAGGAGACTCAGGCAGAGGTCATCATATTTCCTGGACTCCAGTCTTGGTTAGAAAGAGCTAGACACCTATACCTGTACAATTGCAGAGAGATTTTAACAGGTTTTCCCTGTTAAAATCACCAGACAACACAGTTCAGCATTTTCCCTTTTGCTTTTTGCAATCTGAGACATTTCCATGGCTCCCTAATTTTATCAAGCTTCAATATGAGTGTAGTTACAGCGTTTGAGCACCCCCGTGGAAGGTCAGACATTTAACAATTGGCAGGGACCCAAACATTGGTTTTGATGTTAATCTCTCCCCATAGACTGCATGAATCACACTCTTTTTTTCCCGTCTTTAAGAGCCTGAAACAATGAGAGGTAGGGACTGCTGTTGCTATGGTACAAGAAGCCTCTTCTGATCATACATGTCCCTGAGGAAGCTCACTAGGAAACAGATTGTCTAGATCTATCTTGCAGAGTAATCAGGTGACTGGGAAAGTATGAGACCACTTTTTTCAGCCTATCAGATACTCTGTTTTTTCAGGCTCCGTGCACAATTTTATTTCCAACTGTAGTACAAAAAGCTCCCAGTTTCCCAAGAGCTGGGATTTGTTCTACGTGGAATAAGCCATCATAGCTCCATTGGCGCTGTTTTAACCATTAAGATACTGTATTTTTTTTTGATTTGCTGTTGAAGGAACAGAGATACTGAGAGATTAAAGTGGCAGAAAATAAAAGTGGCAGAAAATCTCTCTCAAAACCATCAATAAACCCCAAATCTCCTGGTGATCACCTGCCTTAAACTCTTATCATGAAAATGCCTCTGAAGTTTCCTTATTCAGGGTCTTCCATAAGATTTTTGAAAAAGCCTGCTTATTAGTAGCCACCCAGCTGTGGATTATTTGTCCTAATCATGTGCATACAGAACAATTTAATATTCAGAGCTTTTTTACTATCACATTATTAAACAATAAAAAAATGTGGTATTATTAAGAAAAATATTGTAGATTATTTTGATTTCACACTGTGATACCTCAAAGAAGATCAATGAATTTCTTTACACATATAAGTGGTTAAAATGGACAAAGCTCACACAATCACTTCTGTAACTGAACACTTGTAAAACTTTCATATCTGGGTCTTTCTTTGTTAAGATTTTTTTTTTCCCTCAATAATTCACGTCTTCTATGACACTATGTCATAAAAAGGTGGATTAGAGTCTTCTGTACAAAAAAAAACTTGTCTACTGTTCTTCAGCAAAGAAAATTTTGTAGTTTTATTTGATGTTTTTGATTCATTCTGTTTATAGGGACTAAGAAGTACAATATGTTTTTAACACAGGCAACTTAATACCTATAATTAGGACCTCTAACAGGAATGAGGAGTAGAGGTCATGCACTGATAGGAAAAAATCCACTTATTTTAACCACCTTTTTGTTAGCAAAGCAGCTGTGTGAAAAAAAATGTGTCTCTCATCTCTCCAGCCAACTATCTCAATTCCCTCTTTGAAAATTGTATATGGGCAGATATTTATAGTTCCTGCTTGTACTGTATTACTCTTGGAGAGTCTCCTCCAAGCACTGAGATACATACCCCATTAGTCCTTCTTTGCTACAAGAGTTTTCCTTAACAGGGAAACTGCAATGTCAAAATTTCTGCCAAGGTTAGGAAGCAGAATGCAGGATTTGAAAAGCTGCAGCTCCTGTAGTAGCATCCCACTACTGCATCTGACCAGAGAATTCTACAGACCTCTGGCTCAGTTGTCCTTTGTAAAAGCTTCCTCCATTCATCATCTGAGCTACCTGCTTCTGCAGGCAGCCTCAGATTGAGCACTAATGGACTTATACAAATCTTTAATACAACGGGAAACTACAGTAAATTCACAATTATAAGACGCACCTGATTATAAGCCGCACCTCCCGGTAGCCAGGTAGACCACGGGATTTGTCCATATACAAGCCGCACCTGAATATAAGCCACACCTTTTTTTGTTGTTTTTTTAAAAGTGAGGAACCATGTGTAACAAAGTAACAAATTAGAACCAGAATCACTGCCAGCTGGGTTTGGTGTCAGGTGCTCAAGTTGCAAACAGTTTTCATAGACCAGAGAAGCCTTTAAAGGCAGCCCCAGGCGTCCTCTAGGCTCTCACTTCCGGGTTGGCATTTCACTGGGATTTGTCCATAGATAAGTCGCACCTGAATACAAGCTGCACTACTGGGGTAGGCTGGATTCTTCAAGGAAAAAGGTGCAGCTTATAATCGTGAAATTACTGTAATTTTACATTTGCATAATTCATTGCATGATAAAGGATAATCAGGATAAAGGATAACCAGGCTCCTGTTATCTGCACTGCTGAGGGCTCACAATCTACCAATGGCCCTTAAATCAGTCTGGTGTCATACTGCACAGTAATCCCACCAGAAACACCTGGCATCATTTCACTGGAATACAACATATTGTGAAGAGCCTCCTGTCTATAGCAGAAAACAAATTCCAAGAGCCAAGGCCCTTGTGCACAGCACCTTGGCTCAAAGCTGCTCACCTGCTACAAAGTCACCGAAGCCAATAGTGGTCAGAGTAACTACTACAAAGTAAATGGACTCCAAGGCTGTCCATCCCTCGATGTGTTTGAAGATAAATGCAGGAATGGTCACAAAGACAATGCAGCCTGCAAGGATGAAGGCGATGGTGGAGATCACCCGGATCTTTGTTTGACTCACTTGTTTATTCTAGAAAAAGAAAATAACAGGAAAAAAAAGGTGTTTGAGTGAATTTCTGAAACTAAATTCTTTGTGAATGACACACTGATTATGCTGGTGTCACCTGATATGTCTCTTTCTGCCTTTTGTGAGCTTGTTGGGTGGAATACAACCCTCTCTTCTTGCCCAGGTAATAGTAAACCCCCAGTTTATCATGATTCCCATTTTCTATGCACTAAGAAGTGACTAACCTACCAAAAATCACCTGGAAAAACATTTCTGAGCTTCAGAAAGGCATCAATATACTCCATATCAGTTCCAATGAGTAAGAAAAGTGCACATTCACACCTCCATACAAGTATGTGTAGACCCGCATTGCCTCACCAGCACCAAGCATTCAACAAACAGGACCAAGATTAAAATGAAAATAAACCCCTTTTCCCCTACTAAAAAGCTGAAATTTTATGTACAAATAATTCACGCTTTGGGTTTTCTAGACTTGGGATTTCCAGCTTTCATTCACAAATATGAAGGTTAAATCTTTTCAAAAAAAGAAAGCTGTATTATTGGTTTACTTCAGAATAAAAAGGATTTATGTCAAATACCCAACAGCCTGGGATAAAATTACCCATGTAAATCCACACTGGAAAGCTCTTGAACAAAGAGTATATGTTACTAGCTTCTATAAATGGAATTCAAATATAGACAGTTTAATTGTAATATTTTACACCCCTAAATCATATAAACTCTCAATTTATTTAATATATTCTTAGATTTTGTTTCTATTAATATTGATACAAGCCTGGATTAACACAATTGACTCTGGTATATTTATTTCAGATTTTCTCTGTTGAGAATAAACTCTGCATCCAATAAAGTTTCATGAGAAACCTGTAAATTACTAGAAAACTTACTGTGGATTAATTAGAGTGGTAGTTTAAATTCTCTATTTATCCTGGAAAAGCAATGTGGAGGTAACTATAAGTCATATTTCCAAATTAGTTTTCCAAGTCAAGCATCAACTTTAACCCAGAAATAAGATCTCATTTCAGATTAAGGCATTGCCTAGACAGGAAATAAGATCTCAGAAGTTATCTTTGTAATATACAGAAGGGATATTGCCTGAACTGGTTAATATCTAACCAGCTTGTGAGCAATACTGTGCTTCCCCTAAAATGGGAGCATTTCTTTTAGAGGTGCAGTGTCTGACCCTCATTAAGTACTTCTCTGATCTGGGATGCATTCAGAACCAGGTAGCATAAATGTCATGTTTCATAGATACTTTTTGTTCTGAAACTGTTTAAGATGATCCCTACACTTAATCTTTTAATTGTGTGTGTGTGCACTATTTTCTGTGTCCAAATGAATCGAAATAGTTCAATAAGATTAGTAATATAATGTCTAATTTAAGACATGGAAGAAACTGCCAAGTACCAGGGGAAAAGCAAGACAAAAATATAAAACCAGAATTCTTTCCTTATTGCCTCCTATTCCAAAGAGCCATTTTGAACATTTTGCTAAAATACCAAAGAATAATCTACCTTCTTTAGGTGGTATGGACACACATTAATAATGGCAGGATTTCAGACTTATTGAATGAGTAGTGAAAGGAAAAAAAAATACCACATGGATATTACATAGTGTCCTACATTGACACCCTTGCCTTTTGTCATTGAGAATGAAGATTTAACCAAATTGATGTTTATTTTCCAGTTTGATCAAGGAGACCTGTTTACTTCTACCAAATGCTTCAGTTTCCTGGTATGTAAGAATAAAATGTCAAAAACCTTGCCTTGTGGAAGTTAGGAAACAAGTGCCTCTTGGGAATCCTTGAACAAAAAGTAATTTGGAGCTGCCTGGCATCAAAGTTATACATAGTAATTCCTCCTCCAGTCCCCACATAGCAAAAATTTAAATGCACTTCAGTATGTGTTAGAATGGTCTCATGAGAGAGAAAGGAATGAAAAGAATGGCCTTCAAATCACTAACAAATGTACAGGACATGCCCTTGTTCATGAGCAATAAACTCAGCCAAAGGTTGTGGGTTTTTGAAGCAGAAATGGTGACAATGTTAATGAAAGGATCTGTAATTATGCTAAGGCATAATCTTAATTTACGAATGGAATATATACATTGTAATAATGACGTACTACAAAAATGTAATCCACTGCAGTGTTATATCAAGTAATTATTTAAATCGTTATTTAAATTTAAATTATTTAAATTTAATCACTCTATATAACACTAAAGATTGAGAAGTCTGAATAAGTTCATATAAATTTCTCTTTTAAACAGTATTTTCAGCTTGGGGCCACACATTGTCAAATAGCTTAGCAACTTCTGCCAGGCTAAGATGTGAAAACTTTTTGTGGCATGAATTTTCTAGAGGTGTCAAAAAGAAATAATAACAAACCCCTTCCTCCAGGAAAGGTAGCTAATCTTACAGCTGTTTAAGTAAAATTAAAATCCCTTTAAATTAGATGTTTTCCAATCTTTTTCTTTTTGTTTACCCACAAGTTCTTTCCATGGTGATGAAACAGATAATTTGTAAGACATTCTTCAAATGCAAATAAATTATTGCCTGCTAATGAGACCAATTTAAATCCACCTAGGACTATTCTGGAAAATATCAAAGAAGCAATCTAAGAATCTAAGAATGGAGAGTTTTCTGTGCACCCATCGGGGTCATTTCCATTTTCCACTGACAGTACTGATTTTATTCTTAAGGCGGCTAAGTACTAAACTGGCAATGTTGTTGATGTTGTCTTGCTTACATGAATTCAAACAGCCTAATGTCAACCTGCTCTAGTGCCAAGAGGGGTAAGGGCAGACAGAGTAATGAAAACACCCTTATCAGTGGAATTAAGTTCTTATCCATCTTTTCCATCAATAACTGGAGCTTGCTTTTTCCTCATTTTCTATTATATGTACGGGGGTTTTAGTAGTTTTGTTCTTACCCAATGATTTTAGGAGTTAAAATAAACCTTGAGTTTTTTACTTCCTTTATTGTCTCTGGCCCAATAGATCAAAGCCAGGGTAGTGGATTATTTTATATCTCCTGCTTTCTGCAGGTGAATTAACTGAGGTACACGTTTTCTGACCTTATGGTTGACAATAAAAGCACCAAATGGTGTTTTTAAGTTTGCAAACTGAGACCACAGGGTTGATATATATTTCTATGAAAAAGAAGCAGGAGGCATTAAGTAGGGGAATCAAAAGAAGCTACAGTCATTTACCAGATTAGACAAAATGCTAAATATATGGAACATACATATTTCCATGAACAGCTTATTTCATATAACCTTATTCCAAGATTCCGTTGTGTCACCTCTCATTTCATAGAAAGCTCTCCCAGTATACAGTACTACTAAACCAAAAATAGCACTGGAACACTTCCCACTTCACAGTGAGCTCAGATGGTGTTTCCATTTTCCAAACTTTCCCTTTTCTGAATTCCTGACAAATCTCTACAAGGATCTGGCCAAGGTGACTACCTTTTTTGCTAGTGGCTTTTCAAAAATGTAAGGAGCTTTTATTTAAACTGTTATAACCCTTGAAGTATACCCCGTAAGTTAACATAGTCCTCAATAACGATTGTGAGAAAACTATTAGTCAAGAACAAAATTTTACATAGTAATCAAATTTCCATTTTCCTGAGAAGCCGATCACTGTGACATCAAAGACACAACAAAACTGTTTCTTGTGTAAAAATCTTCATGGACTGAAGAAAAAAGTCTCCTCTCCCAAGTAAATTAATAAAATACTTTTTTTAAAATGGTAAACTAACTGATTAATTTTCTGTACATTGTCAGCGTGAAAAAAAGAAGTGTACAGGAGAAAGAGAAGTGTTCTAAAAAGTTTTATTCTGATTTTTTTTTCTTATCGTTTTCTTATAGTTTCTATAGTTTCAGTGTGGAAAAAAAAGGAGTGAATAGGAGAAAGAGAAGTGTTCTAAAAGTTTTATTCCGAATTTTTTTTCTTATAGTTCCAAGTATTAAAGGGGTTTTTTTTATACCCTTTAAAGTTTAAACGTGTTTTACCTTTCTCCTAATCCTATCTCACAAGAAACAATAAACAAATAATTCTACTAAATACACTAGCAATTTGGCCAATGCTAAAACCCACAACATAAATTAATGCATTGTCCAGAAAATCTCAAATTAACAAAATTAACAAACCAAAACCACTACAGTGACCAATGGCACATTTTTTTGAGATAATGTAATACATCTGCATGGAAAATGCTCTCCTCATTTCTCCAAAAGGCTCTATATTTTGAAGCAGAGAAAATACATTTTGAACAATATTTAATATTTAATAATTAATATTTCTTTTGTTCCCTTCTCTTACTCTTAACTTTGTGTCCTTCCCCATGCTGCCAACTATTCTCAGAACAGATTGTCTCTGCCCATGCACTAATTAAACAACTTGTCTTCTAAATCACTTTCTCCAGACCAAAATATTTTAACACTAGGAATGACAGTCTTTGTACTGAAGCCAGAATATCACATGTATCAGCTCATAAACATTTGATATGTCCTTAGTCAAAACACATTTATAAAGCTAGTGTAGATGGTGCAGGCAGCCATAGGTTCACACTGCTTGTCTTACAGATCAGCCAAATGCAAGCCAGTCCTGGTCCAGAGCCTGGCACACACCTCAGTAAGGCATGATGCCCTTCTCAACAGGCTATATGGAAAGACTGGGACAGCACTGGCTCACAGAGCTCCTTGGTCATCAGTGATTTGGTCACATCAACCTCTTTGCTGCCTGTAACAGTCACTGTAGATTTCATCATAACTTGTCCTAGCTCCTTCATGTTCAAAATGAGACTGAAGCTAAATGTATTTTAAACATCACTGACTTGGACAAAACACCTAAGAACAATATAACAGTACAGTAATTTCACGATTATAAGCCGCACCTTTTTCATTGAAGAATCCAGCCTACCCCAGTAGTGCGGCTTATAATCATGTGCAGCTTATCTATGGACAAATCCCAGTGAAATGCCAACCTGGAAGTGAGAGCTAGCCAGGGAGGGCGCCTGGGGCTGCCTTTAAAGTCTTCCCTGGTCCATGAAAACTGTTTACAACTTGAGCACCTGACACCAAACCCAGCTGGCAGCGATTTTGTTACTAATTTGTTACTTTGTTACACATGGATCCTCGCTTTAAAAAAAAAAAAAAAAAGTGCGGCTTATATTCAGGTGCGGCTTATAGTCGTGAAATTACTGTGTATTTTGTTCTTCTCTGAAAACACTAGTGGTTCCTGTCATCTCCAACAGACCCACTCAGGGCACTGCTGAGCCACTGAGATGAGGTGGCACCTGTGGGAAAGTGTGTTTAAGAAAGGGCAGGAAAGCTGGACAGGCAGAAGACAAGGGAATAGAGAGAACAAGGGAATAACAAGGTCAGGTGGTAACACAGGTACTTCAAGGTCTGCAGGGTCTGGAGGATCAGGAAAGGAACAGAGGAAAAGAGGTAAGAACAGCAGAGAAACCTCAACCTCTGTGCCATTTGCTACTGCACCAGAGGGACTGACTGTAACAACGTGGGTGGAGGAGAGTGAGCCTAGGGCTGAAACTGAGTTTGAAAAAGGGGGAAGAAAGGCATTTTGAATGTTTATGGGGATTTTCTTTCCAAACAGTCAACTCAGTAATTAATTTTTATGCTAATTGTCAATAAATTAATTTAAATTCCAAAAGTCAAGTTTCTTTTGCCTGTGAGAGTACATAATAAGTGACTTTGCTGTCTTTATTTTGACCCATAAGGTTTTTTAGAGAGAATTCTATTGTTCTTCCCACGTTCTCTCCATCATTGTAGGTGAGTGAGCAATGGGTGTGTGGGTGCTTGCTGCCAGCCAGGACCTACTCACCATGTCAGTGAAGAAGACAACATTCCTTCAAAACAAGCAGCAGAATTATAATATATATTAAAATAGAGATGACATTTCAGACACCTCCATGGTTTATGAAAATGGCATTGAACGATTCTACTAGACATGGGCTTCCCTTACACTCTAACCTCTTGGTGCCTCAGTGTTATTTTAGTTATCATGTTTTATAAAGAATGCTGTTATGTCTGCACAAGAAGCTGCACAATCCATCCTCTGCTTTTTATCTGTAGTCAGTACCAGAGGGGAGATAGATATTAAAAGCTGTAAGCATTCACATTTATTACTAAGTTTGGGAGACACAATCCTGAACTCATACAAGACACAAGTCAGAGTAAAGAAGGATTTCTTCTCTCTTTTTTCTAACATCATTTTCCCCCATAAAAACACATTTCTGTGGGGTGTTTTTCTAGACCCAAATGGAACATGCAACAAGCTTCTCACAAACCAGCAGCTTTCTCTAATGTCATTTTTGTAAATCTCTGTGCATGGACCTTGCTGCAGTCATAATGTGAGTACTGTGTCATAAAAATACAGAAACACTGACTCAGACATTTTCTAAGCTTGATATATTCCTTTCCAATCATCTCCCTCTCCCTAAAAAGCACACACAGGCCTTTCTGATATGGATCCACTAATTTCTGCAGGTTGTTTATCACAAAAATAAAAATTATGATCCCAAACCTCTATTATGGCTGAGTTATATTCAGCCCAAGGGAAAAAAATAATCAGAAAACCAAATTGAATAAGAGGAATCCATGTATACATATGTTTTCTCAAACACCGGAGCACACATAGGACAACAGAGGTTGATGGCATAGACTTAAGCAATTTTACAGAGGCTGAATTTTAAATGTGTTGCTCCTCCCTTCCCTCCTTCAACTCACATCTGAGTTGCACCTATATTACCCCCACCAAGGGACTGCAAAAATGAGTTAATAACAATTGTTCCACATAGCTTCCCTGTACCTGAATGGATTTGACCTTGTCATTCCTGGTATAACATACTCACCTTCAAAGACCAGAGGATAAGAACAAAACTAGAAAAATGTCTGCTACACTTAAGTTGTTTTTCTTGAAGTGGAATAGCTGTAAGCATCATTAGCTAAATTAAATATCCAGTTAGAGGGCCTAAAATGTCCAAATCTGGAATCCACAGATGTTCTAATTAATTTTTTTAGTACTAGCTTACTATCTTAAGTCTGTGCAGAAAAAGAATTCTCTGCAGCTCAGATATAATGGAGGGGTTAAGTGATCCAAAGAATAAACCAAACATACTCAAGACAGTGGTTTAAACAGAATTCAGAGACAAATTTGGCTCTGGTTGATGAATAGTCACCACTTGTAATGATGTCACAACTCTCACCATCAAGCCTACAAGTACCCCTATTTTAACCCTGCTCAGGGAAATGTGGCTCTTAGAAAGGACCTTTAAGGTGTGACAGGCAAAAGAACAGACCATGAGCTGAGATTCTTTACATGCATTTTTTCTGGGTTTGTAAATAACCTTTCTGATCACTGATTTTTTAATATTTCTTTGCCATTCTGTTTTAGTGGAAATTACTCAGAAAATCGTTTGCTTGAGGTCTGAACCCTGATCTTTCATCTCATAAACCTTGTATCATTTTGGAATAATACTGGGCATGTGCAACAGTAGGTTGAATTTCACACTCTGTCCTGACAGTTCTGTCCAGAGACAAGATGCCAGCAGATGAGAGACTCTGGGGAAGTTGTTAAGTGAGTATATATATATTTTTAATTTTACCTTTTTAATTAACCATTTTTTTAAATTAATTAATGTTACCTTTTTAATTTTACCATTTTCCTTACAGAAAATCACCGTGAATAACACTATATTAAAAAAAATAAAAGATAAAGTATCATTTCCTCAGTGGGTTTTTAGCAGCTGCTGTAATAACACACTGATGCTGTTGAGTAATGAGATGTAATTAAACAAAATAAAAGAGCCTGTCTTGAACAGAGAAAATTCATTAATAGAGGGGAGACTATGAAAACAGACTCTATTTTAAAGTGCTCCTCCTCTACACAGTTACTGTCTTATACTAAGTTTCTTTCTCAGATTCCGTTTTCCATGCATTTTCAGGGAAGGAATTTGTACAAACAATTCCTGTCACTTCTGCAGTAAGAGATAAGCCAAAAACGTCTAAATAGAAGTTGAATCTTTAAGTGAAAGAGTAGCTAGAGTAGCTCACATGTATTTAGAAAAACAAACAAATACAATTTAGGAAAGGTAGGGCTTTGACAGGTGCTATAAGAAAGCTCCTTACCGGCTCAGTGGGATTACCCTAACCACTACACCAACCCCATTCCTATCTGCAATTAAGAACTACTTTTCCTAGAACAGTTCCAAGGTTAGGTGATGTGTAATGCTATCTTTCAGAAAAATATTAAGTGCAGATCACTATCATAGCATGTCTCTGAAAACTAGAGCAAAACATTCTCTAAGCTGAAAACCTGCAAGGCAAGTAGCAGATGTGTCTTTTCTGACAAGTCCCTGGTTCAGTGAAAAACAAGTTGCTTACAGAGGCATTGCCTTTCTGCATAAAGCAGTGTATTTTCAGTGGTGCAACCTTGCCACCACTCATGTCCCTGGCTACTCGCTCACATCCTAGTATTACAATTCACAGTCTACCAGCTGTGCTGCCAGCCCTGTCCTTCTATGTCCTGCTGGAAACCAGAGGAGTGAGAGCAGCAACCAAGCCCAGGAACTGCTCACAGTGGCTTTACCTCAGAAGCCAGAAAATCCTGGAGTGCTCTCACAAACACATTGCGCCCAGGCTGAATTTCTGCATCTGTAGGAAACTGCAAGATAAGGGAAGATCATTCAGGTTATGCTAAACTCATCAATTTCTGGTAAGACTCTAAACACTCATTCAAGGTTTGAAAAAAGACTATCCGAATTAGCCTATATTTAACTCATGATAATGTGTTAACCTATATTTAACTCATGATAGCTGTGTTCTGTAACAGTGTACTCTGCCTATGGAATGCTTTCTATCTTTAGATGCTTGCAGACACGGTGTGTACAGGGCAAGCCAAAAGAAAGGGGCTTTGTTCTACTGTTTATTGTAGAAACATTCACAGGTTGTTCATAATATCCTTCATGTATGTAAGATAAAAGTACTACTTTTATGGCATTATGTCACCTTGAAATGCATATTTCATTTCTGTTGAGTCTGGAAAATTTCACTGGGTGAAAATCTATTTATAAGGATTATCAACTTTGAAATTAAATTTTGAGCGTATATGTGCTTTTCTGAGGTGGTCTGGGACCCGGAAATTGGATGCTTCTGACCACTGTATAGAGTGAATTTGCTGGCCTTGTACATACTCGTTTTCTGGGAAATAACACTCTCATACATGTAAAAACAGATTGGGATCGAGGCTCTGCCTTAGATTATTGAATATGGAACATACAGGAACAACCAGGAGCTGAGAAGACAGGCTTTTGTGGGGGAAGCTTTGGTTTACATCTCTGACCTGGTTGATGCTTATTTACTTGTAGCAAATATAATCATTCCAGTAGAACAGATGGCATAAACTATTCAATGCATGGTGTTTGGGATAGCATCATCCTGCCAGTGCCTCCGTTTCCTAAAAATGGTACATGAAACATGAAAAGTTCCATTTTTTTACAAAGCTTTATTTTGTAATTAAATACCTCCAGCCCTACCTACTCATAAATGAGTAGTTGTTTTCCTGGCTGGTTACACACTGAAATAAGGGCAACATTTTGGATTAGAAGATGAGTGGTGGCATGTGCCCAGCTCTTCTGCTGAAATATTCTGTCAATACTGTTGGAGTAGTGTGTACTTGATCAGAGCATATCTCTTTCTCACTTTATGTAGTTCAGATTGTTCTGAAAATTCCCACAGAATGTGTGGGCTGATTACTCCAGTAGCTAAATGTGGGATTCCTAGGCTCTAATTTGTGGTGTTGATTAAGGTAGGGCTGGTAGGGGTCTGCACAGGTCATGTCAGAGGCAGCAGAAATTCACTAGCACAAGTCCTCTGGGAGGAATCCTTCTTTCATCTTTCCAGATATGCCAAGGAATGCCAGAGGCAAGCTGTTCTGAGCATGGCATGGGCTCCAAGCTCACAGATACACTGTCAGAGGGAGCAAGAGACCTGTTAGGGAAATGCTTCGGGTGAAGGGACTGCAGTGACAACAGAAAATTCTTCCTCTCCTTTCCCCCGCCAGTGTGTGCATACCACATATCACCTAGCTTCAAAAATGATCCTAACCACAATGCAAGATCAAGCTGCATGCAAGTCCCTTGACCTGTACAGGCAATGACAACGCTGCAAGGATTTCCAGAACTCTGGGCTGCCCTGACACCAGCAGTGCAATACTCAAAAGCGTGAACAGCATGAACAGACGCACCAGGATACACACAGAAGCAGAGTGCTGGGTCACATGAACGTGGAAATTTGATGCATTATGCACATGCTAAGTTTTCTTCCCATTCTTTTCACAAGAAACTGGATCATCCCAAATTGCCTGTGCGTACAAATAATACAGGTAGCTAGTTTGTGGTGATCTCTCTAGAGCATTGATGCACTCAGTGGCTTCTCAGCTACCTCCAGAAGATTTGTCAGGCACACCACCCAACATTTCATTATGTTTTTCAGTGTCTTTAAGCCTATGTTTGTTCCTTTTAGTTTCTTGGTAACTACTCTCCTAATCTGTATGTCCTCTCTTTAAAGATGGTAACAGGTTGTTTTACACCCACAAACATGCTAAATTTCAGTTCAATAAGGAGACGGTTACAAAAAAAAGCAAGAGTTACACATTGAATTAAAATTTTCTCACTGCTTTGGATTATATCAAGAACTGTTACTCTACTTGAGGCTTCGTCTGGTTGGCCCAAACATTTATGAAGCCTAACAGTGTAAATAAAATGTGATAATAAATTACACAATTACTAAAATTATAATGGTTGTTATAGTCTGCATATGCCAAATGTTATGTAAATAATCACTCAAAGTGAAACCACAGGTATTGAGACTAGTTACTGAGATGCATGTAAATTCTAAACTATATCAGAAATATTTCAAACAGCTGAAGCTCATTACTAAGACAGGAAATTATGTATAACCCTGTTCACCAAAGCACAAAATAATAGATGTATTTTAATGTAATGGATTTATGACAATCAAAATAAAAGGAATAAACACATATCTTGGCTGAACAAGAAGACCGCAATCACTAAATTCTTATGAAAGATAACAAAATATCAAGGAGGAAAACAAATACCTTGGATGGCCATAAGCAGAAGAAACTGCATTAACTCAAGAAAATTAAGGAATATTTTGAATAACAAAAGAACTCACATTATGTGCCAAATGACTATATTCTGTAAGAAACATCAGGATCAGCATTAATCTCTGAATCTTAAAAAACTTTGAGTATGTATTATGCTTTAGCAGGGAGGCTGGACTAGGTGATCTCAAGACAACGCTTCCAGCCCCAGTTATTCTGTGATTCTCTGATTATTTTAATCATAAACTATCATACCAACAGTTTAATGATCCTGTCCATGTCACTCAGAAATTAAATACTCAGCTGACAATTAATCAAAGATTTTCTGGCTTTCAATCCATATCATGACTTCAAGATTGTTGTTCATCTTGGGCAGAAACGAGCTGGAATGTTTAGAGATTCCCGTGATGTGAAGTAGGTGTAATAAAAAAGTAGACAAAAAATAAACTAGGGATCTTACATGCATTTTTGCCAAAATGAACTGAGACAGTTTTCAATAACATTATTTTCATTAAATGAAAATATAAGCCTTTTGAAGTGCTCTCCAGAGCACATGCTTACTCACCCATAATCACTAGTCACCTTTTACTACATTTATTCTGATATACTATTTATGTCTGGTCTGGGACACCTAGAAGTCATTTAATCAAAACGGAAAGTGCTCATTCTTCAGTCTAATACTTTATTACTTCCTTTTAAAAACAGTTACAACTAATTTGCTCTCACCTGTGGGAATGTTTTAGAAATAGATTTCCATTAAACTAACCAGCTTGGGCAGCTTCTCATCCACTCCATCCCTGGAAAGACTTACCTTCAGCTGTGCCACTTCCAAGGGAAGTATCACACAGGTCACCTCTAGAAGTTCTGCCTCAAAGAGAAAATCCCTGAAGTGAACCATTAGCAAGTTAGCAAAACAGCATTTGCCAGGTCTGTGGCACTGCTTGTGAAAGAGCTGCTTACAGCAATTCAGACTCAGAAACAGAAGGGTACTGGCAACATAAAGGGAAATTACTTGAGGAAGTCTACACAAAAATTTAGGGCAGGATATCTTCATGGTAGGCAGGGCAGAGAATGATGGTGATTAGAGCCAGTGACATTACAGCAGTTTTTGTAATAGAGATGCAAATCTACTCCAACACATCTGTCACCCTGCAGTGAAAGCATATCACTCAACCATGTCTCTTCCCAGACTCACATTCACAACAGCAACCCTGCTTTCCAAGTCTTCTAGGCTGTCTTAAGTCTTCTTCACACAGTCCAGCCCTACTCCACAGCCCTGTTCCTTCAGGTAGCCGTTGCCTTCTCTCCATTTTCAGTGAATAGATGTATATATGTAAAGCAACTTGCGATGTTTTGAAGACTGTTTTACAACAATTCCTTGTAAGGAAACTAACTTCAGATACATTCCCCAGTAATACCCTCAATAAGGAAATTCAATCTGATCTAAAATCCCTGTGTCATCATCTAGAGAAGTTTGTTTCTCTCTACTGACTACAGAGATCCTTACAGGCATTTACTGTCATCTCAACTAAGCATGTAAATGTTTCATGGTGTTCAATATGTAAAAAATACCACAGGTAATAGCAACAAAATTAAGAGCAGGCTGTACAACACAAGCAAAAAACCATCAGTGAACTTACTCGGAAAACCTTTTCCACCCTTGCAATACCCTTCCCAAAGATGGTTCCAAGTTGGTCTCCAATCCCAGCCAGCAAGAAGCCAAACAGTGGAATCCCAAACAGGGCATACAAGATGCAGAAAACCTTGCCACCAACAGTGCTTGGGGCCATCTTCCCATACCCTGAGGAGAAAAACAGTTGTCAGACTCTCAGAACTTATATACAGTTTTTTAGAAGACAAACTAACATGTTCTTAAAAATTGCTCTTCCTGCAGACATACCTTTGTCCTACCTATAATTCCTATTTATAGACTTTCAATGACATGAAGCCATTTCCTGGACAAGCCATCCTCTGTTAATCCATTTTTTGAAAACTCAATATCCCATATTTTCTGTAGATTCAGTCTATCTAAAATGTTTGTTTGTTTAATTGATCTAGCTGATGTCACAGCACAAAAATCTCTATTTGCTGGCCTGGTGCCTGCATGCTGTTGCTCCTCTTGGGCTGAGCCAATGGTCTCCTGACAAGAGTGTGATTCACCTGACAAGGCTCATTTGCAGTGGTTAGCTCATGCTTTCCTCAGCCCCTCATCATACTGACTAGTTACACTGCAGCCCCCAAACTGTACCCACACTATGCAAATCTGCCCTTGAACTCTTTTTTCAGTAAAGCATTATGACTCCAGTAGACATGGTATTTTTGCTAAAATGTTAAAGAGAAAAAAACAAAGAATTGTGACAGCAATATTTGTACCTTTTTATTTAAGATCAAGTATTTTAATTGAAATGTCATAGAGATTTTAACCGTTCATAATTACTTAAATATTAAAAATTATCACATAATCACAAATCTCTGATGCAATAATGATGCCTTGAGAGGCCATCTAGAACAGAAGCTAGACAGTGTTAAAGGAATAAAACAGGTATTTATTTAAAAGGCCTTCAAAGGCAAAAATATAAAGTCTTTTCAATAAGTTATTTAAATAGCAAATGTCAATTAATATGCCTACATAAACTATGCCTACATAGCACCATTTATTTAATGAGTAATTCAAAAGCTTGTCACTTAGTTCTACTGAGTAAACAAATATTTAGGGAGGGTTTTCTTACTATGAATCAGAAATGTTTTCTTTCTTGCCACCCGCTGGTTTTATGCTACCATCAAAAATACATGGTAATGTAGCTTAATATAGAGGAACACAGATTTTACACTCTATACAATCACTCTTATCCCCTCACTCTGACTGCAAAAAAAAGGCAGAGCTAAAGGCACAGACTCTACTGTTAGAGATGATCACCAGAGCAAGTCTTTTAACTGCCACAGGATTTTTTTTTTTTTTGGTTATCATATTACCTGCATAAAAAGCCTCCAGATTTTAGTCAGATTTATCACACTTTATTGAAGGGTTATGTGATTATCAAGTTATTTGTCTGTACAGTCACCACTGTGTGCGTCACAGCTGTAATGTGGAGAAGCACTATAAACAATATTTAAAGAAGAACAATACTCACAGAAAATGCAAAAAAAAGCAACAGTTTTCCAGTGATTACCAAATAATGTGATCTGATTATTATTACAGCACTGAAATCAAGCTCAAAATTATAAAACTACTGTATAATTATCAGCAGATTAACTTTATCAACAATGTTATTGGTTTATTTTCTTTTTCCTTCAGATGGTCTTCTGAAAGCCAAGCTTGTTGAGCATTCTTCAAGAGAGGAGCTGGGTCAGAGATGAGTGATTAAAAACCTTACCATATGTAAGGCCAACATTCAGAGATCAAATACATTGGACACAATGCATGGGGAGAGATGATAAGAGCCTGGATAATGATTTTATTAAAATTAGTGGTTCAAAGAAAGTGAATGGAGCAGTTCAGCGTATTCATCATTTAATACAGACAAATGTGTCAATAATCAAGGCCATGAATTCTAGGAAGAAAAAAAAATGTGGTTTTTTTACACAATGTATCATTCGTGGAATTCCTTCCAATTTTTAGCATGAAAGTAAGTAAAAATTTTTAAAAGGATGTAATAGTTATGAGAACACATTTCCAGTTACAAGGAGTAGGGTATGAGAAGAATTGCTTTTATCAAACTTCAGAGCATAAGCCAAAATTAATTGATGTACTTAGGAAGAAAGTTACACTTCTGGGCAAATTCATCTATAATATTAAAAAATCAAAATCCCTGACGACCGTAATACATTTTATTTGGTACAGCTTCATGATCTTTTTAGTGAAAATTGAGAATATCTGCATCTATATCAAGAACAGGGTTATAAAGCCTGCATGAGCATCACCAGTTTTCAGCTCAGCATTGCTATTCTACCCCAATTATGTTAACAGCTTCTGACACTTACCCAAAGACTCAGTGCCCTTGACACATGCTGGAGTCATGTCTTCTGCTAGCAGAGAAATAAACTTCTTCTTTATTGTCTACCTTCCTCAAATTTATTTCATTATCCATGTCTCAATATGACTATGTATTTTGGAAAATAAACAATAAACATACCTATAGTTGTGATGACAGTTCCAGCAAAGAAAAAGGCACCTCCAAGGTCCCAATGACTGCTGTTGTTAGTGAAATGTCCAACGGGGCTGACTCCTGCGTTATCAGCATCAAGAGCATGCTGCAAAGAAAATACAAAGAATCAGCAATATGAATGCATTACTGTATCCAATGAAAGTTGATATAGGCTCCAAAGGGAAATTTCTAGGACCATGGAAACAGCTCCAATTTAAGTTTTTAATGTGTGTTCAAAATATAGTAGCCTCTTCTGTACACGTAAATTGAATATACAACTGAATTGAATATCCACTAAGGTGGAAGAAAGATACAATGCACAAACAAATGACAAAAGATAAAACAATTGAGAAGTAGAGGACCAACACCACAAATTCATTCACAAATATCATTTTTGTAGCAACTTCTGCCAAAGGAAGAATTCCTCAATGGGAGCAGCTCATGTTAGAAGCAGCTAGAAAGGTGGTAAATACAAATAATGTTTGTGAAATCAGCTGAAGCTAGTCAGCTAAGGATTTAAATTCCCAGACAATCAGTAATTAATTAAGTAATTTATATTTTATGCTAACTAAAGAAAAAAAATGGCATATATATACCCCATTTTAAATGAAAAAATAAGATACCTATGGAAACATCATATAAAAACTTTGAGATCAGCTCAGACTTCCCAGTTGCCACACTACACATGATCTCATGTCCACAAATACAGCATGATAGAGAGACTCACAGACAGTGCTTGAACAAAGTATATCCTGGATAGAAGCTGAGGCAGCTATACTGCTCCCTGGTCACTGTCCTTTGTTCCACATAGTACTGCATCAATCTGGGCAGACATATCAGCCTCCTGAATGTTTACTGGGAATTTTCTACAAATGCACCACATTGTACCATGGGGACATACACATTCACTTTTCATTGCAGCCTCACAGTCCAAAGGAAGACAGAGCTGAATACAGCAGCCTACAAAGCAAAGAAATAAATCTCTCACCAGCAATTCACCTGAATTGCTGTAAGCTGACTTTTAAGATGCCCTTCAGCATGTATTTTCAAGTTGATTTTAGATCTCATGTAAGCTATTCTTCATCGTAGAGGAATTCAGACTCACTCTAGAGCAGCAGCTGAAATTACTGCCTTTCTCCCTTCCAGATGTTCCTAACTCAGTCTAATTCCCGTAAAACCACTACACGGGAACCAAGCTTCTCTTTTTCTACCGCCTAACATTTCCAGCTCTTTGCTTTTCTCCCATTCTGCTCCAACCTAATTTCATGTTGCTGTTACCAGCTGCTCACATTACTGCCAGATCTTCTCCTTCTCTTTCTGTTGTTTGCTCCTCCTCCTAAATATCTGCCTTTAGCCAATCTTTAGCATTGGTAGTTTCAGTGAACTTATTGCTGGGCTCAACAAGTGAAGCAAAGTGCTACCTCTTGCATCCTCTTTTTGGATTTGTTCAACACAGATTTTCCACCTATCAACACAGGTTTGAATTTTCTTATTCCTTTCCTTTAACTGGATCTCTTTTCCTTCTGATTTATGATCTATTAATTGTCATGGTGGTTTTCTATTTCACCTTTTCCTTTAGAGTCCATGTGCAAAGCAAGGTTAGCCATTCTATTTTACCTTTGCCTCACTTCTTACCTGATCATGTCTATGAGTTCTCTCTTCATCTTCTCTATAACCTCTCATTCTCTTGTGGGTTTAGCACTGACTTTTAAACACATCCATTTAACACTGCTTCTCTCCCTAACCTTCATGATACACTTTTCTCCTCATTAACCTCTTTCCACCAAGGCTTGCTCACCACATTTTCTCTTTTTTTCCACTTCGATTGTTCTCAGTCATTTTTTGCCTATATTTCCAACTGACTTCGTGGTCATAAATGCTCCTCTCCAGCTTTTTCAGCCTGGGCAAGTTTCAGCTGATGTTCTTCCCAGCTTTTAGTTATTCATTGCATTGTCTCACAAAAAGGGAACAGAGTGGGAGGAGAGGCGTATGGGCAAGAACAGAGACAGCTACATCTAAAAAGATCATTACAGGACAGCCTTTTTTAAAAGTAGAGCTACTACATGCCAGGCTAAGCTGATTGTGAAACTATAACATGAGCAAGGCTGGATTGGTTTCCTTTCATGTGGGCAGAAAGCCAGGGCTCCTCAGCACATGTCCATACCTCAAGAAATAAGGATATGGAGAACGGGTGTGTTTCAGAACAAACCCTTTGGAAGGGCTTCTGTGCCAGTTGCAGGTGGTGTGAAAGCAGAGATCATTTGTTGGTTGATGCAGAACAGCATAAATCAGCATAACAGACAGGTTGCCTGTTTAAATAGGCCATGACACACTGTCAGCTACCCTGGTTACTTCTGCCAAGGAATGCTGTCTGCCCTCCCCTTGAGTGTGTGAATGCCAGCAAGCTAATTACACTTAAATCATACTTGAGTTTACACAGTTTAGCAAGTCTTTCAGGGCCAAGCACTAACCCCTGAAGTGAAGGAGTATCCTGTTGCCTTAGATAGATTTGAGATTCTCAGGTTCCCTTCTCATCCAGAACAAATTCATTCTTTCTTTAAAGCTTCACTGACATCATTAATTTATAAATATCCAACTATTCTAATACTGTCTTTTCATACACAATATTTTGCATACAGCGATGGAGGACAAAAAGAGAGCAGCAAAACAAAAGCAGATAGCAGTCTGTAGCTAATAGCACTTAAACAACCAATTTCAGCTCATGCATGAGGAAAGGATGCCTTACTACTACCACCACAAGTCCACCTACACAGAATATCCTGCTAGATGAAAACTGACACAAAATTCAAACAATACTATTACTGGCAAGACTCACCCAATTCACAGACTACAAAATTGTACAAGTTTCCCATCTGAAACTTCAGACAGTCTTTGCAGCAATGACCTGGAGAGCCGCACTCTCAGGTTATCTCAGAGTAGGAAAAAAGCTGATTTCCAGAGTGCTAAACACTATGTTCACAAACTTCACATATTTAAGAGATTTTAAATTAGTAGTTTCAGCTACTTTTATAGTTGAAATATTGTTAAAAGTAACAGGCCATGCAAGTACCCAAAGCTGTTGCACACTTGCTCCTTTCCTGATCCCTTTTTCTTTCTACAGAGGAGCTACAAGTACACAGTATTTTTTCAATATAGTTAATTGAAAGTGCAATCCCCTTTACTGAAAAACTATCAACCTATAGTAATTTTTTCTTTTGAAATGCCACCTATTTGAGGGAAAACAATAGTTTGAAATACCTCAAAGGGCTGATATTGTCTTTCTGAATGTTCAAGTAATGGATGTATGCTAAAGCCAACAGACTGTTTGTGGTTTTTCTGCGAAGAAAGGTTTTTATCTGGTTCATTTGTTCATGTTTCTGTAATTTTTCCAGTCAGATCCCAAGTATGACGAAGACAAATCTTTTTCAAGGACAACTGTAATATCTCTCTCAAGCGATGAGACAGTCAAAGATGTACCTAGCCTATGTGTTATCAAGATTGGAATTTGACAGAAAAAGAAATTTTTTTGTCCTTTTTTTGCCTAGCTCTATTAATTCCTCTCCACAGATCATCCTAACCCAATAATTATTATCTCCCTCTACAATTCTTTTTCCAAGCAGATTCCTATCAAGTTGCTTCACTTGTCTTTCTCGTTCTCATATTTCTCTATTAGGATTATTAAGATGCTTCTCATTAACAAGCAGTTTTAAATAACTAATTCTTTAATACCTTTTTTCTATACTCCCTAACTCTCTACTTATTCTCTCTACCCCTTACACAGTGATTAGAGACTCTCATTATAAATTCACATTTATTCACTTTAACGCAACCAAATTTTCTAAGAACCAAGGCCAGCAATTATTTTTTCAGGTTTAATCCAAGTCGTACGTTTTCATAGCCCACTCCTTAAATATTTCTGCTTATCCTACAAAGGACTTTAGGAGCCACTCAGCCAGAAAGAGATCTACCTACACTTTGAGTGATTTGATAGTCATGCACTCACTGTGTCTGAGGGTACAGCATTCAACAAGGGAGATGCACAGAGAACTAAGTCCATAGGTTTAGCTCCCTGCCAAGATGTCAGCTAAGCTCTGGAAGCAGCATAGCTACAGGACAGCTGGAGACTTGTGAAGAATCTTAGGCTCAGTCTGTCTCCTACACAGCTGGAGCACCCCTGGATTGGTGTTACAAACCAGAGTGCCTACACCAAGGATTGTAGGACAAGACCCAATGTATCTGAATCCTTTTTTCCTGTCCTGTTAGGAGGAATAGGATAAAATAAAGATGGGGCAGAAGGGAAGTTGAGACAAGACAACTTCCAGAGGCACAGGCAGAAGGTTCAATAATACTTACCACTGTTTTTCTTCACAGTTCAAACAGTCTTTTCTTGTCTTCAGCAACATGCAAGTCATCTGGATAGATAATTCAAAGTACTATTTTTTGCCTGCTCTATCTAGAGTTTTTTTCTAGCACATGGAAGTTCTTTTTCTTTGACATGGAAACAGCCTGGAAAGAAAAGCTGGCTTATGATACTAATGAAGCAAGCAAGCAGCAGTAAAATTAAACATCTCCACAGGATGTTCCCTTTCTTACTTACTTTCAGGGCAAAACTGGTTCAGAACACTAATCCAAAGTGCCTAGCCAAAATATGACATCTTTTTAACATAATTAGATAGTAAAGTCTGATTAGCTTATTTCCAGCTCTGCTTCCTTTTCAGCTTGCAGTCCAGCTCTAATGGGTTGCTGTAGTCATTAGTGGACATCAATAATATGACTTAGTTACCAAGTGGGCAATTTTTTTATATACATATATACTGTAGTCACTCACACTCCCAAATTAAACCCTGATGGACAAGGAAGAAGAAAGCAGCCTGACAATAACATAAATAAGTTCTTAAGTAGCAAGCCACTCTATCTTGCATAATTTTTCAGGGTTCATTAAGAAAGCAGGGCTCATTATGGAAGTTTTTACTCATATACAGTACACAGAAACAGTGTGAATGCCCTTATCAAGTCCATAGGAATTACTTTGCCAAAACACAAAGATGGCCATCATTTCTCTCCTAATGATACATAAAATATGATCTTTCAGAGAAGCATAACCTCCCCATTACACACTCTCTGTGGGCATTATTACAAAGGCAGAATGTCTTGGTTTTTGAACCCAGCTATTAATAAGATTATTTTATAACACAGAAAATGTTTATAGTATGTTAGCAGATGTATATATCAATGTTATTTTTCTTTTCAACTCTATGTCCAGTCACCTAAATCCTGCTATCTTCCGCTATTTGATCTAATAGGTACAATGCAGGTAAATATACTTAAAGTTTCATTGTATTTTAGCATGTTCTAGGTTTCATCTTTCTCTAACTCTGGAAACTCAAAAGTGTTGAGATAGAGCAAACAATTATGTCATTTTCTTAATCTGCTATTCACTATTTTGCCAAGCTATAGATTACCTACAGCCTTAAACAGTGTACTGACTTCACTGCAACAAATATCTTCAAATGCAGAAATGGGCTTTAAAATTTTACAGTTAAGAACTTTCACTTCAGGTGGGTTTAGAAAATTTGGACTGCACTGTGAAACACCTGATATTGTTATGAAAAAGTTATCTGTCATTGTGTTACTATTAGAGAAATCTGAACCAAAATCCAACAGTCAAATAGAAATTTAAATACTTTGAATCTTCCTAAGAATTTGCACTGCTTTCAGCACCATATTTTTTCTGAAATCTGTGAATGAACTTCCAAGTCTGAACTCAGCAATTCACATTTGTGCTACCAGTGCTAATATTTGCAATGAGATTTTGGAGATAAAGGTGAAAAGGACACTTCATCCCACTAAATTTTAACAGCTTCCTCATACAGTGCTGTACAGGTTTTCCAAAGCAATTCTTTGAAAGACTGAAATTTAGGAAAAAGTATACATTTCTTCATCATTATATTCTCATTATATTCTCCATTGTAGGGACCATGATACTCCTTTCATCTTCTTAAAAGATTGTTCCAGAGCCCTCCCCACAGTGAAATAATATGACTTAGTTCTAAGGTTTCTCTTTTTTTGTTTTTCCATATTCTCCAAAGCACAGAGGTGAATCAACACAGTCATTCTGCAGAGTATCTGTGTTCATCTAAGGGCTTTCAGGTAGTCAAATGACATTAATTATGAATAGTTCCCTTAGTGGTAGACTGCACACAGCACAGCAGCTGTGAAGGTTGCCACATCAGTCTGAAATCACAGCTGTAAAGGCAATTGCAGCATTTGGTGCAATGAAGAAATGTGTTGGGCCAGCCAGGGGGATGTCAATTCTGAGATGGTCATGAAGTTGTGGAAGCTCAGCTTTAACTCCTTGACATTACTTTCAAGCAAGTTCATTCAGCGCTCTTCTGTACAAGTCAGTTACAATCAGTTTTCTGTATAAACATACCCAACTACGTTCCTGGAGCCAGTTTTACCCCCAGCCATACAGAAGAATCCAAAGAAGCTTGTTCTTTACTGACAAACCTATTTCAATATTCCACATCACTTGGCCTTAAGACATTCACATCCTAAGCTGCGAAACTCATTTTAATTTACTTTTGTACAATGACTTCCAGTTACCCACTGAAATGCCTGAGGACATATTGAAATCTCAGAAGGTTATAAGATTTGTCCAGAATATCTGTCTTCTAATGACAGAGTATGTCTGTTCATCATTTTAGTATCACTGCTTCTGAGGTAGAAGAAAAATATTGTGTAAAATAAAGAATTGGTGTTGGTACATAACTTAGGCTAGAAAATAAGGGCTGTTACTAATGCAGTTGGTATGCAGAACTCCACAATTTGCTGAAGTGTTTTGCTTGTTGTACCTTACAGGAGTTCTGCTTTCTGGTTGGAAAGAATGCATTTTGCACAACTTTTACTGGTGACAACCCCACCAAGGGAATAAAAGCTTCTTGCTTTTAGTGTTTTCAAAACATCCTTTAATCATTATTTCTAAGGAGTAGAGGGAAGTACAGATCTCTGCAACACTGCCAAGATAAACACATCTGAACCAATATCCTTGGATCCTGCCAACCTAATGTGTTCACCTGTCTTTTGCAGACAGATCAAGGATGTGATCCAAACCAAGCAAAACTACTTCCTGCTAAAGCAGATTTGTCTTTTTAGTTGTAGCACCAGGCTGCCCAAAGCTACAGGTACAGTGACACCATTTTTGACTCTGTATTCTGTGAACGCAGAGAACAGGAGGGAGAGGCCACAGCTATTTGCAAAGAAGCTCAGGCTGAAAAGGAGAAGGACTTTTCTATCGCATCAATGAGATATTGGAACATCTTAATAAAAGAAATAAGCTTATAAATTTGATTCACCTGCAGAAATGGTTTTTTAACACTGCTGACTAGATGGACACAAGATTTCAGGGGATAGCTCTGTGTTCTTTCAAACAGCCTGAAATCAACAACAGAGCTCTGGTGCAACACTCCAAAGGGAAACACTGTGCTCTCAGAAGTGGCTGACACAAATTCAGATCTGAAATACGAGGCTGAAGTTTGAATTTATTCCTTAGGTAAGTCACATATCTTATCTAATCGTTGTTTTCTCCAGGCTGATAGCCTTCTACATGTAATTTCAGAAGATACTCTACTGAAGTTGTGCAAGATCCATAATACTTTCCTTTTCTAGAGTTTTAATCAATGAGAGCTAAATCTATCCTTGATAGACCTTTCTTGCATGTTATTACATTTTCCATTTATCCCTGCATACTTGAAAATCATTTCCTTCAAAATTGATTCTAAAACTTTTCATAGTACATCAGACTAAAAATTCCAAAGCTTTTAAATGACAATTACTTTCTATTTTTATTTGTATACTTCATCCTCCTTAATTTATTAAAAAATTACAACAGTAAACCTGCAAGTTCAGAAATCTTGGCTGACTATTTATTTTTAAAATCCCACCTATCAAGTTCTATGTGTCTTCCTGGTTGCTGTGTTTAATTTTGAAGAAAGAATTAAGTCCACTTGAAAATGTGTACAGATGAGGGCATATGTCTTACAAATCTGTCACCTCTCTCCAACTTTTTTTTCCAGATATTACATTCTGCTTTTCTCTGCACACATCTTTCAGTATTCTAGTGAATACAAGTACCAATCTCTTCATTCTCATGACCAGTGACAGGACTCAAGGAAATGGCCTGAATCTCAGTCAGGAGAGATCTAGGTTGCATATCAGGAGAAAGCTTTTCACCCAGAGAGTTTTTGGGCACTGGAACAGGATCCTCAGAGAAGTGGTCACAGCACCAAGCCTGACAGAGTCCAAGAAGCATTTGGATGTTCTCAGGCATGTGGTGTGACTCTCAGGGTGTCCTGCATAAGGTCAGAATCAATAATCCTGATGGGTCCCTTCTCAAGCTTATTCTGTGATTCTATGGTTCTACATTCACAATATTTTGGAGACATAGTTTCTGCTTCTCACATCTTAAAATTACTGGGAAAGAGACTGCTCTTCATACTGTCCATTCCAAGGCCTCCGTGAACAATTTTGTTCCCCACCAACTCAGCTGGTCAATAAACCACTGAGCTGTTTCTCCAAACTTCCACAAAGTCACATGGCCTACCTGAATGAGTGTCTCCAGCTCCGGCTCAGTTACACAGACGTGCTCCCGAAGAAAGTCAGCCTTCTCTGTCGCGATTGCCTGCTTCTGCCTGCTTTCAGAGGGCTGCTCCAGGGTACGGAAGACGAGTCCTCCCGCCACCAGGTAAACTACTACCACGAAAAAGATGGACACCACTGCTCTCCAATCCATGACCTTATGCCGGCCTTCACAAGAGCCTTCCATGGCAGCAACAACCCTGGCTCGGGAGGAAGCGGAGAATTGTGGAGATGGGAAATGCCCTTTAGTTTTGGGCTCAGGCTCACAAGATCTCACTGATGGGGGAAAAGTCACTGAAACACAAAGCAAAAAACCATATTCAAAATCAAATCTCTTAGGGTGTGATCTTAATTTTCATAAAAAATTTCCTAAATAACATTTTCAAAACTTTTACATAAATCACATTCTTCACATAGATATGGTTCTTCTGATCTGGAAGGTTCCATGTCTGCTTTGTCCATCCATAATCAATGGACACCCCAAGGATTTCCTTTGCCCATTATCTGTAGAACTTCACCCATTACCTCTAGAACTGGACAGGCTAGTTACACACGCAAAAGGTTCGGAAATATGCAGAAAACCATTTATGCAAAATGAACATGAAAATTCTGACCAGCTAGGATATAAATTACACATGGTGGTGTTTGGTGAAGGACCCTGGCAGTTGTTCTTTTATGTCCCTAAATCATAACACTAATAGTATTAATAGTGCTAAGAAATCGAACTGTTAATGAACACTGATCACTACCTGATCTAGTATTGACAGAAACAGAAAATGCTTTGCAAACCACAGTGCTATTTGGCTCTCTAACATAAACTTGCCCATCTATTTACCTAGATTCACAAAACCATCACTCATGAAAATGTCTTTAAAGCATGGAAGCTTCACAAATGTTAGCATAAGTAATGTGTCAGCCAGAGTACACGAGATGTCTGAGGTCAAAGTTACATGCCAAGTGCAAATGTGGACCTCTCACCTTGGGACTGAGTCACTGTATAGCCCAGATGACCTTGACAATACATCAGAGCTAACAAGTCCAGACCTCCAGTTGGACTTAATAGCCCAACCACTGTGTCAAGCTACCAAGGCATGTAAATCAAAGCAGGGTCACCTCCAAATAATTCAGATATCTCATCATTGCACTTCCCCACTCTCTGTTACTAGTGTTACCAATGGCAAGATGAAGCCAGGTTCCTCAGCATCCACTGATATAATGGCACTGATATAATGTAGAATTTGAAGATGCTGGATCCATTTTAAACCAAATTCCTGTGTAATATTACCATGATACAGCTGCCACTGGCCTGTAAGTTCTTCGAAAACAGATTATATTTTTGCATATCAGACCCAAATCAGATTATAGTTAAAATACAGCTACTTTAGGTGCATCCTCTGAACTTATTCAACATTACAACATCCCATCAGAGTGTCATTGTAACCCCATTCTCTAAATTTAAACATACAACATGATTATACCTTGAATCTGAAGTGGGCCACAACTCTTTCCCAACAAAAACCATTTTATGATACTGAATAATTTCAGAACTAGGGCATTTACTACAGTTGTGTTTTCCTACAGCAATACAGCTCTGAAGCACTGCATGGAGGATCTTTCCAGCTTACTTGATAATCAGTTAGCTACATAAATCTATAGTTGCTTTACACTTACAGCTAATATTTCATTTCATATATGAGGTTCCAGATACTACATGGATTAGAAATGATCCAAAATTAGACCAAAAGCCTTTGTGATTGATTCCTTTTTTGTTTGTTTTGCAACACCCTGTGGCATAGCCGTTCAGTTTGACTATCAAAAGATCTTCATGGTTCCCAACATTTATTAACCAGGATGGGGTGACATCAAATTTAAAAGGATATTTTCTCTCACCACCAATTATATTTCATGTGACTTTTAACAACTTTATGTGACAATGGGAAGAAGAGTGAGAGTATTAGAAAGAAGTCACACTTTTAGTAAGACATCAGTATATTCATTCTCGAAGTCTGCTGAAAGTATTATCGTAATAAATACAGTGAATTTCAGTAGGAAACACCAGAAAAGTATGCAGAAGAAACATAAAATATTGAGGTTGTATGAAGAGAAATTTCCCTTTCTCTATAGGTATTGTAAACCTGAGTCAAAACACCTCCTTACAGAACTAAATTTGAGTACTCACAGAAGTTGCTCAGCTGATGTAGCTCCAGGTAACATAGCTTCCATAGGTTCCATAGAATTCATACAATTTGGATTAGTTAGAGCCCTTAACTACTGTGTTACCAACACCAAATCTGTGAGCCTGAGGGCGGATTTTTAGCACTTCAGATTACCCAGCATCAGGATCCAAGGCTCACATGGTAAGAAGAGAACAAAATTCATGTGACAGAATGCTACAATTTTTTGAAACAGGTATCCATCTTACTACAGCTGGCACAGTCCAGTGTAAACTGGGTGAGCCTCACAGTGGAAAACAATGCCTGCCTTTGATATGACAAAAATAAGTCAAGAACATGGAAGTCAAGAGCTGGTATCATTAAAACAGCATTTGTGAGTTTTCTTTTCCTCTCTGCTAGTATAAATGCTTCTTCTTATTCAAATAATGTTTCTGACAAAGTGTTAGTAACAGCCTTACAGCAAAATCATGGCCCGTTTGATTCTGTCTTCTATGGAAAATGTGTTGTACTGATTTAAGAACAAGATGGGAAGTTCACAGTAGGGAACATAAAATGTTCTTATAAATATTTTGTCAAACAGTTTAGTGGATTACTGTGCTCAGCTCGCTTATCTTTAAAAAGGAGAGAAGAACTGTCTAAGTTTTTAATTTTCTGCTATTAGTAATAGCTATCCTAAATGTATGTAGAACTATTGCTCCTAAAGTCTTTTATATAAATAAATTCACAGGAAGAGGTATTAAAGCAGTTAGTTAAGCAGCTGCTGCGTAACAGAAATGATCTTACAAAACTGATGCACAAGGCACAACTGCAGTGAACACTGCAGAGATTTTAAGCAGGAGTTAGGTATTGGAAGAACAGTATAGACACTATCTAGAAGCTATCCCACTCTTTACAAGACAGTGGGGTTAGTGACTTAAGCACATGGTAAGAAGTTGGAAATCCTGATTTCTAATTGGAACAGTGTCTCTGAACCTGTACTTTCACAAAAGCGCTGCCATTTGCCTTTAAGCCATGGTTTCATCAACTGCAAAAAGAGAAAGTAGTGCCTGCTTTTCTATAAGTGCCCTGGGAGAGTCCATTTCTGAAAATAAGAGCTAACTAGAATTCCAGAATTTTAACAAGTAGTTTTACTAAAATCAAAGGACAAACTACATTGGCAATTCAACAATGTGCAGAGGTATACAGCTTTAAAAAATTAAGGACTGCATAAATTCTGGCATTTGTAGAGACAGTTTAAACCATAGTTTAGGACAGACATAGAGCAAAATGTAATAAACGCAGAACAATCCCTACTTCATTTGTTCATGTTTTTTCAAAACAAGCTGTTGTCAGAACAAGCTTTTCCCCAAACAGAGCTTCATCCATATGTTTGTTAAATCATATCAAAGAAGACTTAATTATTCTCAGTGAAAGCAATGATGGATATCCATTCACATGCATGCACTATATTAGCTGACAGCAAATCTCACAGGTACAGGAAACCTCAAAGGAGCACTCCAGTGTTGCAAAACAGGCCTTATCCCAGTAAAAGGATGCCAGAGAGCAAAGAAAGGTAAATTCCTGATTGTTTGGATAACCTCCAAAATTAAACAACTGAAGATATTAATGTTCCAAGTGAAATTGCAATATTAAAATCTGTACAATTGTTCACATTTGAGATCATCACATTACCTGGTCTTCTACTAGCAAACATGACTGCTGATGCTTGAAGAGCTTAAATACCTCAGATTTCTGCTAATATTGATGAGAATTAAGGAAGCAAAATCTCACTCGCCATCAAAGTGACGGGGCAAAGCTTAACAGGTTAAAGTCGTGGGCGATTCCGTGCTAGGGAGAGCAGAGGGCCCAATGTGCTGAGCAGGCCCAGCCCATGGCCGGCTGTGCTGCCCCCTCGGCCCGGCTTCCAGACATCACCAGGACACTGCCTGGCCTGGCCAGGCCCTCAGACCACTGCCCTTCCTGATCTGCCACCCACGGGGCCGGGGGGACGGCAGCACATGGTCCAAGGGCAGCCCAAAAGGGCTTCAGGGCCTTTGGATGTATGGTGAGGGAATCTGGCGTGTGGGGGACATTCCCTCTCTAGTTACAGTTGAAGTTGAAGGCAGCATCATGGGAAGAAATGGACCGACTGAGTCTACGGCTCCTTGGCTGGTGTCATCATCAAAATTTTGGGCATTTTGACAATGGAATGGCTCGACACAGCCCCAGGCATGCTGGCATCAGAGGGGTTCACCTTCCCCAGGGGTGGAAGAGTCTTTGCTCAGGAACTAGTGGGGCTCACTGGCTTGAACTAGATGTGGAGGGTAGAGGGGCAATATGAGGCTGGTTCCTGGCAAATGTGAGAAGATGTGAAAATAGTTAGATAGAAGGACAGGGTGCTAGCGAGCGTTCTTTGCAGTGACTCTGAACTCTGCTAGCCACCCTGGACCATACTTGCAGTCTTAGGGAGATGAGCCAGGAAGTCCGAACAGAAGCCACAGGGAAACACCAGGGAAATTTCCAAAAGGAATAATGACAGCCTGGCAACCCCCATGAGCAAGAAATTGGACAAGGAAGGCAAGAGACTGGTATGACAGGCTGAGTAGAGAGCTGCTGGTTGAACTAAAGGTAAAGAGACAAATGCACAAACAGTGGAGACGAAGACATGTAACCTGAGAAGAGCATAGAGATGAAGGGATGGGGTAAGGATCGCTAAGGCAAAGCTGAAATTGAACCTCACAAAGGACACCAGTAATAACAAGAAGGACTTCTACTCGTTTGTTAACCAGAAAAGGAGAGTCACACAAGCCCTCTAATAAACAACATTGGTAAACTGGTAACAAAAGATGACAAGAAGGCTGGGGTACTCAACAACTGTTTTACCTCAGTCTTCAGTGTCAGCCTGAGTTGAACTGACTTTTGACTATGAAATCATCAAAATGTGACTTCGCCACAGTGACCTGTATCCTGGCAACTATCTTACTCAATATGCTAAGAACATAGGAGATACAAAGAAACCTCATTTTGGAGGAGAGTTTCTTAACTGGTTTAAGCCAAATAAATTTTTTTTTAAATAAACATGCCCTTCCCTGTGTTACTGCTGTCACAATTTCTATTGTGAAAAAAATGTAAGTCGGGTTTAATTGTGTCTTATTTAGTACTTCATTTTCTTCCACATTCCTGTGTTACACAGACACACAGCAATGCATGTACATTTTAATGAGAGAATAGTAGACACACCTAATAAAAATGCTGCCTTCACCACATTCACTGCAGAATTATAGAAGCTATATGCAATTACACATTCATAAACTCAGCAAAAGGCTTTAAGTTTGACACATGAGTTGATCAGAAACTAAATTGGACATTTCATCCCCCATTTAGTGGTGCCATTGAAGGTAGGAAACAAAGCACTTTCAGCTCAAGTCAAAAGGTTTGGTGATACATGTCTAAAGGTATGCACCAATATTCTTCCCAAGATCTACATAATACAACAGGAGATTTCTTTAAAGAAAGGAAATTATGTATTCTTCAGTTATGTTCATAGTCAAATATCCAAAATTACCCATGAAGGCTTTCTTACATTTATATTAAACTAGAAATTTAGTTAGAATGATAAAGGAATCTTATAAGGTATTCCAGTTTCACTGAGAAAATTCAGGAGCGAATAGTCTCCCCTACAGCTTTTACGAGATCCTACATTGGCACTTCTACTTTCTGTAGTACTACTTAATAAGCCAGCATTCCTTCCTGAACTAACATAGAAACACAATTTTTTCAAGTGTATGAAGCTGCAGGACAGAGCTCTCACACACCAAAGCTTGGAAATATCTGTGAGGTATTAAAATTCATTTAAAGTCATTTATTTCAATTTAACTGCAGAGGTTTTTTTACCTCCCCAAGTCCCTCTTCTGAAATAGCCACACACTGAATTTAACGTTAAAAGGCTTCCTGACTGAACAATGTAGAAAAGCGGGAAAATAAGCAGCCCACCAGTGAGTAACATATTAATCTTTCACTCCAAGGCTCTTGCTCATCTCCAAACAGAAGTTCCTGGGAGATGTGAGTATCTAGCATTTGCTTCCAATCTCAAATCTTTCCCACAGACTCCCCAGATTCTTTCAGATAAGGGCTACTGGAGTTAGGATAGCAGGACTGTGCCTGAAAGTCATAGCAAGTGTAAGAGGTATGTTAGAGAAATAGTGGAGGCAATGAGTGTATTTAGCTATCACTTATTTGAACTTCTCAAGAATATGCATGCAGATCTAAAAATGAAGGGAATTGGATGGTCTAACAGGAAGCAGGTGAAAGTAATGAAATACTGAATTTTCTGTCCATGTGTTACCAAAAAAATTATTAAACCATCAAAATTTTGCAATTTGAGGATATTGCAAATCATTTCCACTACCTGATTTACTTGTTCTTCCGCTTCCCCTCACCCTCCATTCATCTCTTTCTGTTGTGGTTTTTAACAAGTTTTAAAGAGAGCATCCATTTTGCCAGCACAATGAATGTTGAATTTTTATAACTGGGCATTCAAAAATCTGATGCTGGTTTAGAAAGAATGGCTTTTAGAACAAAAATCCCAGTAGATAATGATCATGTTTGCCTTTGTGTTTGTGCAGTATCTTTGCATGATGTGGGCTAATTAACAGGTGACATTACAGCTGTGATCAAGAAATGGGAAATAATCCTGCCTGCAGGCTACAATTATGTATGGGGCAGAACACTGGTATCCCTGTGGCAATTGTTTTGGATTGAGGAATAAGAATAATAAGAACGGCTGTCTGGGGACCACAGGATTCATACAGTCATGGATCAAGAAAAGTGTTATCAGTGCTGACATGTTTTACACCACTTTGGCCCTGGTCCTTCTGCCTATCCCCAAGGCCCAGAAACTGAGCAGTAAAAGTCATTGCCAAGCTTGCCACACAAGGGGAATTTCACCCTACTGCTACTACGGCATTTTGTTGAGAACTGCCACTGAAATGAGAAGTATTACGACTGCATTTACTGTTCATGAAAACAAAGCTTGACACATTGTTAGGAAAACACAGAGGGCCTCTGAGCATATAGCCTTTCGCTGCAGCAGCACTCCCTGGGTTAAATCTAACACTGTTTTCCCTGAAGAGGATTCTCTAATGCAGCATTAGCGCTGCTGACTTCAGCAAAATCTCAGCTGTCTGCTGCAAATGCAGTCATCAGCAGCAAGGCATTCTATGGAGTATGAGAGACAGGTAAAGGCAGAAAGGGCAATACACATTAAACAAAACAGATTGGATGATGTTAGAAGAAAAGTAGCATTGATTCCTCCTGGTTGCCCCTTTGCCTGAGTGGGGTGGGAAGGGAAAGAGTATGTTAGGTTATAAATCTGCATAAGGAATAAAGGCACTGTTTGCTTCCTATTATAGGGTAACGTTAGTGAAATAGAGTAAAAGTTGTAATACTGAGCTGTCTCTGTTGGTGGGCAATATGTATCAGAGAGAATTATATCTGACCATTGTTTCGCTATCCCTGGCAGCAGCTTTGAGAAGTATGTGATACCAAAAGGATTCTGCCGTTTCTGTACCATTCATCATATATTCCCATCTAGTGCTCGAAATGATGATTCTCAGTAAGCTTAAAAAAATCTACATGATTCTGCTGCATCAGTTATAATTGAAATATACTAATTAATAGCTCTTGGAATACCCCAGCTACTTAATTAATCTGGAACACAGTTGTTATGAGAAAACAAAAAGGCACTGCTTTATCATTTTTTTCATTCTTTTTCATTAGAAAACTATAGTTTAGGCAAAACTAAAAAAATTTAACAGCCTAAATTGGAACATGGTAGAACTCAGTATGGTCTGAGTTAACGTGTCTCTTTAGAAAGAGCTTTCCAATGATGAGACTCTTCACATGGTGTGATGCTGATGGCACTGTAAATCATCAGAACTAAGGAGAAACTAAGCCTCTTGTCTCTTCCCAAGAGACAAGTGTCACACGAGAACTTAGTTATGCAGTAAATAATTAGAATTAATTTTACACTCCACTGAAGGACAATTTCACTCCTATGTGAAACCATTTTTTTTTTGCAAAGAACAAATCTTGAGGGAAACTTCCCCAATTTCTACTGTCCAAAATACCAGAATATAGTGCTCCCATATACCTGTGCAGCAAGTGCCTGACAGAAACAAGTACCTGGCTACCTGGTCTGCATGGCGGTGATCTCACTTAGGTGGCAAGGTGATGGGAGCAGGGTAGCTACAGTGGTGGTCTCTGTGGAAAGCCTGGGGCTACCCCTTTCTGCATAAAGCCAGTTCCTGCTAATTCCAATAGACCCACAACAGGACATAGCTGAGCCCATCAGGAAAGCTGGTAGCACTTTTGTGAACGCACAGTCTAGAAAACGAAAACATTGTGCAGAAAATATTTGAAGAATGAGGGTAAAAGTGTGAGAAAGAATCCTAAAAACACCAAGGAGAAAGAGGCACTCCAGGAGTTATAGGAGATATTCTCCTGCAGCCTATGAGTTTTGGCAGAGATGATTATGGACTTGGTATTTCCCTGGAGTTAATGGAGAGGATCACACCAGAGCAGATATTCACACTGCAGCATGTGAAGGAATCCAGTCCAAGGCAGGTTGATATTTCCTGAAGTGCTGCTCCCTGTGGAGAGACCATGCTGGAGGAGCTTTATCCTAAAGGACCACAGCCCAGGGTATGGACTTATGCAGGAACAAGGAAAAAGTGTAAGGAGAAAGGTGTAGTCTAGAGAAGCTAGACTCACCAAAACCCCCCAATCCCTATCCCCCCTGCACCACAGGGGTGGAGAGGAAGAAGAAGAGTCAGGCATGAAGCAATGAAGTTGCTAGGCAAAAGTAATGCAGGGGAAGATATTTTTACCTTTGTTTTTATTTCTTACCACCCAATCTATTTTAATTAGCTATAAATCAAATGAATTTTTCCCACGTCAAGTTTCGTTTGCCTGCGATGGCAATGGTCTCCTTGGCTTTATCTCAGCTCACAAACTTTTTCAGTCTTATTTTCTCCCCCTTTCCTTTGAGGAGGAGTGAGAGTGGCTGGGTAGGCTTCTGGTAGGCAGCCAAGGTCAACCCACCACAGAGAGTTTCCATAGGTGCAACAAAGATGAGGACACAACTCAGACTGTAGTGTTCAGCAACACTTTTCCTCTGAGTTTCACCAGTTATTTGCATATGGATTTGGTGAAAAAGTCATCAGCCCAATCTCTAGAAAATCAATGTATAGATCAGGATTTAAACTACAATGATAAACAGGAGTTAGCTAAAAGGGCAGCAAATATCCTCCCAACAACAATGCATTTTTGTCACTCTCTACTGGAGCTGGGTTAATTTGGAACAAAACCATTCCATTGTTGAGAGGATTTAATTGTTTAACTTTTTATTTCTTTTCATTCTAATTCTCCCTTCTCAAACATATGCATTTTATTTCACTCACTTTCTACACACATTTAAGAAAAATGGATGCCAGTAACATATATTTTCAAATAAAGTGAAATGTCAAATTGATTAAATATTTCATGCTGGCAGGAAGTGCATGCATACGTAATCACTGAAGTAGCAATACAACTGGATGTCTCTGAAAATTCTAAAAATATATAAGAAAACCTCAATCCTCTTGTAGATGCTAAATGGCTTGAAATTGGGTGCTGGGTAAACCTGACAGGTTGGATTGCTTATTAATCTAGTTGTAACCAGTTTAACAAGTATGCAGGCAATTAAAATGTCTATGCAATTATCATTTCCCTGAGTGAGCTATGCCATGTCTCTCTGCTTTGTGAGGCCATTGTAAAACTCTCTGCTATTCTATAATTTAGCAATTCTGAACCTACTGTCCCTAAAGAGATAGAAAAATGTATGTATCAGCAAATTTAACTTTAATCAAGAAAATGTAGTGAGAGATGAGGGTCTGAATACCATTTTCATGCTTATTCTCTTTCTGAAGGACAGTGACATTTCTAATTGTGAATGTTTTAAAGCACAGAAGAATGGCAATTCAAGCACCTCACAGGAACTTTCAAAGCAGGGAAAGCTAAAACTCACAATGGTGGCCTACGAAAACAAGAAGTCTGAAGGGCTAAAATCGGTTAAGTGCCCTTAACCACATAAAGCCCCAAAAAATCTCACTATGCCAAAAAGTTTGCTCCTAAATTAGATTTTTGTATATGTCCTTATTAATAATCAACACAGTCATCTTTTCAACATCCCACACCAATTTCCATTATAGCTTCCAAAGTATTTGCTTAATATAAATGAAAAGGTGAAGTGTAATCTCACAAATGAAAATAAGATACTGAATAACTAAAGAGAGTGATGAATCCTTTCCTACATCTCTTAAGAACACTGCAGGAAATAACTGATTAATCTGTACCAAGGAAGTAAGGAGAATATATATTAAGAAAAAATCTAGCTACAAGGAGACCTAAGCATGGGAATAGCCATCAATATATTGATATGTCCTTTATTGGAAATATCTAAGAACAGGGCACAAAATTACCTGCCAGAAATTGTCAGTGTTATTCATGTCCTGCATATCCCTGTGAATCCAAGAAGAAAAGCTACCAGTGAAGAAGGCTAACAGAGAAAAACAGCCTAATGTTGTTGTATTCAACATCCAGAATCTGTGAAAATAGAAACTAATGAAATGTTAAAGGTATATTTTAAAAAAAAAAAAAAATCATTCATTTTGACAATCTAGTCTCAACTCCTGGCAGGAAAATGCTCTTGAAATCCTTTTCCTCCCCTTCAATGTAAGGTAGTCAATCACAACTCAACATTTCTTTTTGCATCAGTTGTGCCAAATCTCATACCATTTCACAAATAATAGATAAACCCCTGCGGCACTGAGAAGAAACAACCCTGTATGTGTTCACACTTAGCCTCATGTAAACACTGCCATAGAGAACTTAGCAAATTAATTAAATTCAAGAGTAATTTCAAAAGCTAATTTTAAAAGCTCTTTGTCATATGAGCATCAAGAAAATACAACGATTTTTCATCAGTGCATTAACAAATTTTCAAGTTCTTTTAGGGGACATGCTCTTTTCAACTATATATTACAGAATGCTGTTCTAACTGTTACAAAATTAATAGATAGCCATAAATCAGATTCCTTTCTTTTGCTGGTTATAAAGGAAAACTATGATAACCACGTGTACGCTGCTCTAGACAATTATTTACAAGAACTTCCAGATTCTGACCCAGCCTCTCCTCTGTCAGAACTGCAGTCTGAGCATACTCGTGAACTTAAAATGGTCTGCCCAAGAGGGACTGATTTGCAAACACAGCCTTAGAGCTCCTGCTACTGAGGCTGTGCAAATGTCAGGGAAACAACAGGAAGCCCAAGCCTGGATTGAGCAGGTTATCTGCCAGGATTTATCCACTGACATTAAAAAAAAAAAATCTCTGCAAAAATCATGGGATGCTGGGATACTTTCCCCTCCCTCCTCCCTCTCCCAGGCACTGCGCTATTCTAATGCATACGTGACAGCTCACTGGTCAAAAGAATGGAAGTGCTAAGGCAGGACATGAACTCCAGGAATAGCTGAAAGCATCAGGGTTTTTTTCTGGTTTGGCTTCAGGACAGCAGTCCTCAGGGGGGTTCCTAGCTAACACTGGCATTAGCATGAAGATGCCCTGCTGCTGACACCATTTGTAGCACTACTTACAGAGCTGCCAAGTCCAGACGAATACTTGATAGAGGTTGGTCTTGTGCTGGAGTGAGATTGTACACTCACTGCTGGAGGGCAATTTGGATTTTGTTTCCCTTGCTTTTGCCTTCTCACTCTCCTGACCTCTCCCACCCTGCCCTCCTCCAAATCCATCCATCTGCTCTTGTCCCTCACTTCTCTCCAACCGTGCTGGCAGTGTGGGAGGTAGCACACCCCTAACTCCCTGTTCAGTTCCTCTTCTTGGCATTCCCCTTCCCATAGCCCCCGACACCTGAGCCCATGTTCATGTGTGACAAGCTCATCAATGAACTTCAGGAGAATGAAAAATTGAGCAGAAGAGCGTTACAGTGACGAGCAGGAAGTACTGAGGGGAGATCAGAAGTGATTGACAGGGGAAAGCCCCAAATACGGAACCCTCCCGCTTCAAGACTGGTGACTGTGTTTGTTCCAACACACTCATTGTCAGCAGAGCTATCATTAGCTTTATGAGGCTATTTATAGAGAAACTGAATACAGAGAAACCCATGAAAAATTCTCACCTTTCTCTATCTGAAATAAGACTAAAACCAATAGATCATGCTAAAACCCATTTCCCTAGCAATAGATTGGTAATTCTTGCTGCTGCCAAAATTGAGAGTTCTAGTTCATGCAGGTCTCTGCTCTGCCAAATAGGAAGCAAGAGCTTTTGGCTCTAGATCTTGAGGTGTAGAGACAACTTTATGAAAAACAGCTCCTGTCAGAGGAAATGACCATACCATTGCTCTCCTCAATAGATAACATACTGAAACACTAATCTTAAAGAAATTAGGATTTTAGTAAAAGTTAGAAGAAACTGGGCTTTAGATAGTTACCTGAAACTTAAATAATTGATTGCCTGTCAATTTATGTTTGCTCAGCTGTGCTTGAAATGGGAAAGGATGAAACTAGTAGGTAGGTCCAACGAACACGAACAATTGCAACCAGAAACTCATTCTTTGCAAAACTGTCATTAACAGAAAAGGTCAGGGCGAGGAAGACTTGTCTTACTTCCTCCTTTAAAGACCCCTCCCCATAAAAACGACTCAAGACTTAATTTAAGAAGCCAACCACGCATGCTTAATATCTATTCAAGCTAATTACCATAGGAAGCAGGGGATGGGAGGGGCTGGTATTATGAATATGTATTTGTTTGAACCTTTTGTCAATAAATAGACTCTGTGACCACCTGTAATTTTGCAGTGCATATTAGGGGGCTACCCCATGCTGCTGCCCAGTGCTGAATAAACATACCCTTTCTAACTTTAAACTGTTAGAGAGTCTTTTGTCCATCACAGTTGAGTATCAGTGTTAGACCAATACTCATATTTTGGTAAATCAATATAGAAAAACTAAATTTTTGTCAGTATGGTACAAATACCAAGGAATAAACAGCTGCTCGCTAATTCTCTGCCGATTTCACCCTTCAATGAGCAACAGACAGGTTGAACAGTGATGCTGCTATTTATCCATAATCTTCTTTTTACAGACTAAATCAAAATTTCTTATTATATCATTATGTGCTTTGTATGAAACAAGCTGCTTAGTTTTCCTCAATAAGAAGTGTCCCAGGATTCCAGCAACATTTAGGAAGAGTCTTAATCTCCCACCATGGGTTTTCAGTGTGCTCCCCTTCAAAGTACTCACAGGATGATGTAGAGTCAGGGGTTTTTCTGAGATCTTCCAAATATCCTATCTCAGAGATTCAGAAAAGAAATTCAGCCAATGGCCAGACCAAATAGTCAAGGAAACCAAAGCCTTGGAATTTAGCATAATAAGGCCTATGTACAAAGGCAAGGACATTCTTATTGAAAGAAACCTAGTGGTAAAACAATCAAGTGGAAGAGACAACAAAACAAAGATTCATTCTGGGCTTCCTAGAAGGAAGCTATCTAATCTACATTTGAAATAAGATTGATGCTGGCTGTCTGCCAGAGGTGCAGCCTTACAGCGGAGTGAAAGAATTTCTTGACCATCTCAGTCATGAGAAGGAACTTCAGCATCACCACTGACTGGACATCAGGCTAGGCATGTCTCCCCCAGTCTGACTACTGATTAGGATCTATAGAAAAATACTTTGAATTCAAGCAAATCTCATTAGTGATTTACCATTTCAATTCAGGGATAATTTCTCAAATTTTCTGTGCAACAGCAATAAAAGTGGATTTTCCCATGTGGCAATGGCCAGAAATCTTGTAAGAAGCACATTGCTTGGGCTATTATTTTGTTCACTGAAGATATACTATTTGCATAACCAGAGGATATAAACTATTTCATTGTCTTAAGTTCTTATACACATTAATACTCTTAGTTAAAGTGAATGAAAGCTTTCCAATACTTTAAAAACCTGGAATAGGATAAAGAATACATATAAGACAGGTAGGACAAAATTAAACTGTGCAGAAAAGATTTTTCACAAGGAACAGAAACTTGCTGTTTGAAACACATTTATTCAGTACAGGCATTTTGATATTCTCTTATTCTAAATTCTTTATAATATACACATTGTTCTTTTACACTTTCAGTGTGTAAGTCAGCAGAAACAACCCTTGTCTCATTTCTTTGCTTAGCTGTAACTTGGAATACATCCCACTAATCTGTCATAACAGATGTGGTCAAATTGATCAGTGCAGCCTAGAGAGATTCCGCTGACCCTAAATCAGACCTTTACTTAAAATTCTCCTGGCTCCAATAACCGTATTTGACTATAGCTCCCTTAACCATAGCAGTTCCTTAGAAACTTAGAATACCCTAGAATTTCAGATACCCACTTATACTATTTTAGATTAATTAATTATTATATTATTATTTTACTTATAGCTGTTTTATACTCCAACTGAGTGACACTCAGATGGTGTAATTCAGCTTCCCCTCCCACTACCAAGTGAGAGGTTATGGGATAACCTAACTGGCCTTAAGCTTTGCTCCAGAAAAGCACAAGTCTCCCTTAGGTCTATTAGCACATATACCGGGCCTATACAAATATCTTAGCTACCTTAAAGCCCCTTAAATGTCAGTAGATGCCTATTTTTAGAAAGCTGAATCAACAAAAAAATGTCAGGTAGCAATGAGAAATTCAGGTGACAAAGTTACATGTCACAGTAACCCAATAAACAGGCTCTATTTCCTATGAAGACAAATTAGTCTGTAGGATCATGAAGAGGTGACTCTGGGTTGTTTCTCAGTCGTCATGATTGCTGCTACCCAAGGCCTCTCTACCCAATGCTTTCTTGTGCAATCCTAACTTAGCAACATTAACATTTAAGTAATCAGTGATAGATCTGGGTTAGCCTAGAAGAACATCTTTGAGATGTTCCTGCTGCTTCCTGCATTTCAGCTGGGAGCTTCTGCAGTACCATTTCTTTCATAATTCTTTCCTCAATGAGATTTTCCACACACAGTAGCTAGTGACTGTCTTTTGTTTCTCTAAGATGAAAAGCTGAGATTTGAGAGGTTAAAAGCCCTGGACAAGCTGTCAGTATGCATTTTCTGTTTTCAAATCATGTTAATATTATTACATTACAGTATCAAGTGAGAAATAATCCAAACACCCTTCAACAACTTATCACTGAATCTTCAAAAACTCAGTGGCACAAGTTTAAGGTGCCAAAATCCAAAATCCTCATCCAGTTAAGTCAGTGGCATGTTGCTTTTTCTTCCTAGGGAAGATGAGTCAGTCCTGCTGAGATATGAACATATGGCTCTAACAAACCTAGGTACTCAAAGCCTGGTGCTTAAAGCACTGTGATGATCCTGTAGGACCTGTGATACCACAATAACTTGCTTTCTAGGAAGATTTTTTTAGGGTGTTGTCTTTTGTCATCCCCTGCTAGCATAACAGTCTATTGTCTTCAGCAAAAAAAGTATCACTGAGTCATGCATAGTACACATATTACCAGAAAAAGAACTGAAGCAATTTAAAGATCTATTAAATGCATCCACTCGAGTACAAAATAGAGGAACAAATGGAAGAAACATTAAGCATGTTTTTCCAATGAAAAAACTGGTCAAATAAACAGATCATCATCTATGACAGATATTTAATTCATAAGATAAAAATATTTTGTAATATGTCCATGAGATTATTTATAATGTGATTTAGTTTTGCTCACAGAGGAAGACCTTGATACATGCCTGAGGCACCAACAGAGAACATAAAGATATTTCAGGGATTTTTAAAATATGAACTTTGATACATACTTATTTCTAAAAGTCGGAAAAAACATCATGTGCTTGAAAACAGTGAATTCTTGTTGAAGGCAGCTAAACTCATCTTTATGCCCACAAATTTATTTTCTTTTCACATCATTTTCAGCCTTACCACAGGTATACTCATTCATATTCATTCTGCATTTTCTGAACTTTTGTCAGCAGATCTGACCCTGTCACACTTTGGACCCACACTGTTGTAATCCGTATTTTCTGGAGCAATTATTTTGTATCTCTTTGTTAGGTTCTTTATTTCTTTTCAAGTGTCTTCTAAAATTTCAAATAGCAAACTCTAACAAAATGCTAGACCTAAGCATGTCTGGATTTCAAAAAAGAAATTGAACCCCACCCAGATTTTGCAGCTGATCACAACTACTATCCAGGACTCCAGATCCTAAGTGCAACATGTTGCAAGTCCTTTCATATATGCTATATCTCACACCTCTAGTCACAACTCCATCTTCCAGCAAGATGTTCCCTTTCCATTTTAAAAGCAGAAAAATAAAATTAAGCCAGGTTTGTGCATTCTCTTCCACCTTTTTTTTTCCCCTCATACAGGTTTTGATAACATATTCTATCACCCTACTAGCTTTCATATCAACTTCCAACACCAACCCACATTGAAAGTTCTACCTAACCTGAGAATTGCACCAATGTTCTCCTATGCTCATATTTCAGGACAACTGGATAACACATAGTAACACATGTACTTGAGACACTTTGCCAACAGTAAGATTTGTAATAGCATAAGAATTGTATTAGCAATTAAAGAAAAATATGAAATTTGAATTCTTGGTTTCAGCATTCCCAAACCAAGGAAACAGTCCCTAAATTCTGTGACTCAATAAGATGGTAAGAGATTCATAGTTCAATTTTGAAATAGATTTTTGTTTAAATACTCTGAGTTGATATTTGATTGTGAGAAAAGCAGCCCAGAAAGTATGTTTGGAGAATAATAGTGGTCCATGGACGAAAAAGTATTGGTACTACCACTGTGAAGTACAGGGGTGTAGGACACATGCTGTTCTCACCTGTTGTTTTATGTCACTGGGGTTAACAGTGTGAACTGCATGGCACACAATTTATGAAAGTAAGCAGGTCCATCATAGAGCATGTTTCTCATTACATTATAGACAAAAAACTGAAGTATAACCAATGTATCAGGTTATAAGCAGCCTCTGTTTGACAAAGGCCAGGTCCCAGGATGCTTTTAACTCCTACAGAAAACAAAGACCAGAAATATTCCTATGAAAAAGGTATTTTAAAAGGTATTACAGTAATTTTACAACTATAAGCTGCACCTTTTTCATTGAAGAATCCAGCCTACCCCAGTAGTGTGGCTTATATTCAGGTGCGGCTTATCTATGGACAAATCCCAGTGAAATGCCAACCCAGAAGTGAGAGCCGGCTGGGGAGAGCGCCTGGGGCTGCCTTTAAAGGCTTCACCGGTCTGGGAAAACTGTTTGCAACTTGATCACCTGACACCAAACCCAGCTGGCAGTGATTCTGTTACTAATTTGTTACTTTGTAACACATGGATCCTCGCTTAAAAAATAAAATAAAATAAAATAAAATAAAAAGTGTGGCTTCTATTCAGTTGCGGCTTATATATGGACAAATCCCGTGGTCTACCCGGCTACTGGGAGGTGCAGCTTATAATAAGGTGTGGCTTATAATCATGAAATTACTGTACTTAGCCTTTTTCTGAATGTCACTTCTTTTACATAAAACTCCTCTATAAAAAACAGATAACTGTTCAGCATTCATATTCTCTGCTTCAGCCTTTGCTATTACACTGAGATTACTGCAAAGTAAAGTTTAGGCACTTGCATCACACTGAGCTCTTTAATATTCTACCTTGAGTACTAGTGTGTTGCTTATCCCTTTCTTACATCGACCTTCTCACTTTTCCATTCCCATTTCACTCCAGGTGCTCACCTTACTAGAGCACAAAATCTAGGGCCTCTGTATTCCCGGCAACCCCAGGCACTCCCTTACTCTTAACTCAGTAAAGCCTGCAGCAACAACACAATTCTTTTAAAATGAAGAACTGCATTTTGCAAACACTGAAGTGAGTAGTAAAAGTCCTAGCTCTGGATTAAACAAAGAGGGCAAAAATTAAACTGTATTGCCATCTATATGCACTCTTCTGACTGAAGCTAATATAATCCACACACTAGCTACATAAATCCACATAAATGACAAAAGCTGAACCAAAACCTGCCCAATTACAACTGGTATCATATATCTTCATCCCAAGAGCAAACTCCATCACTTCAGATAGCATCCGTTTTTTCAAGTGTTGCCCAAGGGATTTTTCTGTCCAAAAACTGTTAACGGATTACTCTTGTACATACACGGTAAAAAAGAGCGTTGGTATTCTTCACTGAAATCATAATCCTGTCCTAACCTCTCCCACTGATGGCAATCTTATTGCTTTCCTCTCTTAGACTTACAGTTTCCTATTGCCTTTGATTTTTTCATTCCCTTTTCCTCACACTACAGATGACACCTTGATGATACCCTACCCTCCATCTTTCTTACCTTGACTAGAGTTCAGTCTTTCTTCACTACTGTAAGAAAGCTGCTGTCAAGTCGTTTGCTCAGCCATTTTCTTGCTACTAATTTTACTTTTTTGGATCCTTCATTTTACCATTACCAGGACATCCTAAAGACAATGACAAAACTGATAGCTGTCTGCTGTCTTTCTTTCTCTCCTCCTAATTCAATTGTATCTTTCTATCTCTTATCACAATGGTGTCCACAGTACTCACCTGTCTGCTCTGCAGGCTCCACACAGCCTTTAGTAAAGTTCTGATTTTTTCATTCTCTTCTACTTGTTTTTCCAAACTCTTCAAATTTTCCACCTTACTGTATTCGGCACTATTGTACCTACACCATGCACTTCTGGGAGTGTCCTACTGTTTGTCCAATTTATATCCTCCTTCATATATCTCACTTAAATAAACTTCCTGCAGAGTTCTACAATCCATACTTCTAGGCACAGCAGAGTCCCAGTCTATCAGATGGGTGGGTAAGTAGCCAATACGACTTTGAGACAATTAGCACAGGGTCAGTAGCCTCTGACCATGGGTCATTGGCAGGGATCAGATCTACTTTTTTACACATTCAGCTTCCCAGAAAAGTCTTCAACTACTGAGCTATTAACAACCAACTTGCTAGTGCAGAAAGATCTTGTCTAACTCACAGTTGCATTCTACTCCTTTTTACGTATCTTCTTGAAAACCAAGGACAGAAACAAACACCTTTGGTCTACTCATCTATGTCTTTCCAATCAAGTTTACCTTCTGCATTGGTCTCTTCAAACAAAAGAACAGAAAGAGGAGGTACTGCAGCAATCTGTAACACTTCGTTGACAGTCAATTTAATTTGTACTGAGTACTGATGTTGAAGATTTTTCACGCAGTCATCAAGGGATGGTCCAACCCTGATACCTGCACAAAAGCATTTGAAACTCAGCTCATTGTCCCACACATAGCTGTCCAGTGCTGCTTGAGGTGTCTTGAGTGAAGTGAGAAATCCCAAGGCTGGTGACAAAGCACCTATGGAAGATTTGAGCCTCTCTGAAGCAGAAGCTGGGGAATATCAAAGGTGTTTCAATACTTCTAATGAGAAACCCAATGGACTGTTCAGTGTCTGTAAAGAAGCATAAGTGATACGAGTCTCCTCTAGCTGTAAAGTGCAGAAACGACCTTATTTCTTAATTGATGTGATCTGTGTATGATGACAGGCTGTTTTGCTCCCTCCTAATTGTTTTAGCATTTAATTGCAATGCATAAGCTGTTCTTTCAATAGCAGATTTTAGATTGCTCTAAACAAGTTAATTATATTTCACAACACCCTTGTGCATTAGGGAAGTATTAATATTCCTGTTTTCCAGTCTAGGAAAAAGTGAAGACAAGAAAGGGTAAGTGGCTTCCTGAAGGTTAAACAGTAAGTCAGTAGCAAAATTTGAAGAGGAACTCCAGACTCTCAACAACAGTTTTGAATTTCCCACAGACCATTAACTCCCATGCTAAATGTAAGGATGGTAATAAGTAAGTTATTTTAGAGTTTCAAATTGCAAACAGTACATTTGTGAAAGGATGCAGGAACTTGAATTAAAACTTCAGAGCAACAGAACTTTACTGTTGAGGCAAACATTGAGCTAAATATCCAAAAAGCTCTGACAATCCATATCACTGCAATGGAACTGAAACTGGAAGCACAAAGAAACAAACAAGACTGCATTCAATTTGCTCCCTGCTAAGAGCATCATGAGATATGCTTCCCTTGAAATAGAAGGGAAAAAATGAAAAAATCTCACCCTCACCCTAAAAGACAGTCACACTTGGAGATAATTTCTAACCATATTTGAAACTGTCTTGTCTATTCTTTATTTTTTTCAACAAAGAAAATCAATTTTAAGCAGTTAATTTTTAGGAAAAAAGTTAGTATTTCTCAAACATCCAGATGTCTCAGACAGGGTAAGGGACACACTCTGTTTTAGGTACTATATAAAAATATACGTACAAAGACTATGAGCTAATTCAAGCACAGAAAACAGATGAGTGTAACAAGCAGCAGGAGGACTGCAAGAAAGGAGAGATATGAACAGCAATTATGAGAATTAAAGTCTTCATATGCTGCAAAAAATCCAGTCATATTCTGGAAGGTATAGATGAGAGGTTGTATTAAGTATGAAACTGAAAATCTGGTCTTTCACTAATTTCACTTTTTACTACTGAATTGCACCAAATGTGAGAAGCCACAATAAGAGATTGGTAGATCAAATGTTTTCTGAATAAGTACATACACACTGATTCCATCAGTAACACAAAATAGCAAGCTTGTTTTTTTAAAATGTAAGGCCAGGTATTGTGATATCCTTTACTCCTACTCAACATGCCCAGTGTTCCCTAAAACATTCTTGAAGTACCTCCTTGGGTTTTTTAGCCATTTCTTCCCCTATTCATTCACTCAATATAAATTGCATGGGTTATAATCAATATATATCAAATTCAATGGCATATTTCACATTGGATTGTTAAGGCCAAATCCCAACGACTTTTGTTTTGAGTTTGATCTGTTTGTTAAGGGGTTCATATAGTTTGATTGCCTGATATAGTATGGGGACTTCACAATAGGAATCTGGACCCTATTCAATTCCCGATTTATGAAATATTTGGTTTATCTAGAAAACACACTCAGCATTTACATGTAACACAGAGATATATTTATGCCCAAAACACATGAAGATAATACACAACATGATAAAATCACAGTTCCGTCTCCCAACCCCGCTTGTACAGTTTAATGGCTAAGAATTCAGTCTCCCATTACCGTCTGTCAGATCACTCTTCATGTCAATTCTATCCCTTTAAACATCTTCTCTGCACAAAGTCTTGTTATGGTATATTGATCTTTACTGATGCGAACTGAGAATACCAGTTCTATGCCAGATGAAAGTTACCAGCAGCCCCTAATTTATTTATCTATGTAAATATTTATAGTTTAGTCAGCTTTATGGAGTTGAGCATTAATTCATTTCAATTACTATTATTCTGACCTGGGTTCAAACCAGCAATATCATCAATTCCAAGCTAGCCATATCTCCACAAAAAGGGTCCCAGTCTTTAGAAATGTGTATTGTTTCTAGAAAATATTGCCTGGAATAATAATTTCTAAACCTTTGAGATGCCATAGCTTTCATTTATGTCCTTGGGCTGCCAGCTTGCTTGCCAGGAGCATCAGCTGATCTATTCCAAGTACAGTTAGCACAAGTTATCACAATACCTACTAGACCAAACTATAAAAACTGCATGTTCTCTGTCTGACAACCAGAACAGTGTACAATCATAAAATACACTCTGAAATGGGCCTGGTATTAGAGTGTGAATACTAACTGGACATGAGCTGCGCTCTGGCATTTAGGATTCTTTGCAACACTTCACCACCAACTTTCTATACGATGATCTTTGTATCTGAGAACAGCTACTTCACCTCTTAACTTCAGAGATGCCACATAGGATGCAAAATAAATATATCATTCTTGTTTGTGCAGAGAACAGACTACGTACGTGATTGTAAATCTAATTCATTTTAGAGCTTTTAGTTATATCATGTAGATCATGGCTAATATTTATATCTACATACATGTATTTTTGTTTCAAAAATAACAGAACTTTGATCTACCTTGTCTTCTACATATATAATTCTTCAGTGGGACTATGTGAGTACAATGTCACTGCACTGTTCCTCTGTTGGTTAAAGGATTGGGACTTCGTCAGCTTTTCCTTGCCAAATTGCCTTTTTTCCATTCCACCAAATTTTGTCTATTTTCTGAGACTCTTGAAAATAGAAAATAACTTTTTTTGCTTCCTCCTTGGCAATACATCATCCTCCTTTCTGTTTGCCTAACAAAGTCAATACACTGCAGGGAAATAAGTGGTAGGATTCTGAAGTTATTAGCAGGCATTCAGCTTGGTGGAGAGGAAACCTGCTGGATTTGGGGTCTTTTAACTGCTACAGTACCCTATGGTTTTGTCACATCAGTAAATTGTGGCCAACCACCTGTTGGATCCATATGCTTTAAAGCTGATTGCCAAGCAAAGGATCTGCACACAGAATGTCATCCATACATCCTCCTGTGTGCCCTGTCAGAGAAAAGAAGGAAACAGATTTTTGCATTAAAAGGCATTTTTCGATTCATAAAATGGATTTAAATTGAGATGCAGCAAACACAAATTTAGAAAAGCGCCTGGGTAGAGCAAGTTTTCACCACAAAGAATTTAGACCCTAGGATAAGGAATACAGTGTTATTTAAATAATCAAATCTCTGTTAGCACTGATATCCATGTGTTCATTGGGAAGATGAGGGTGGAGGAGGCTGATGTGTCAATTTCAGCCTTCACCTAATTAAAAATATATTAAGGCTTAAACTAAACCTGAACTGTGTGTACAGCAGATTGTTCTACTGTATTCCTTCTAGAACATGAGAAACTGTTTTCTAATGTTTCATTTTGTAAATGTGAGGGTATGGAGGATGACAGGCAAATTGACCACTAAAACCGAACCTGTGGAATAAAGAGGAATAATCAAAGCCCATGCTATCACTTCATAATTCCTGCAAGCACTGCTGTACAGCAACTGGCTGCCCACAGTTCTGCTGCAAATCTGAGCAATGGCTTCAAGTTGTTCTGCTCCTGTACCAATGCACAAAAATATGATACACCAGTGTACAAATTACCAATAGGTTTTTTCAGTCACTTCTGTAGGATGCAGATGAACGTCTTCCCCATGAAGAGTATTTGACTATGATTTATTTTTAAATACTACTTGGATCATATTATTAAAACCACTTCACTGGCATAAATCTCATTCCACCATCACGCAAATACATTCCCAAGACTGAGTCCAAACGTACCTATGTAGTTAATCAAACTATCCACTTGGGCTGATCAGCTGTTAATAAGACACAGTAAAGAGTGTAAAGATCCCTTTGGGCTCCCTTATTTAATGCGTCATTTTATACCACCCAGACTAAAGGTCTGTCCACACTACAGGTTATATTGCTGCGGCATTCTGCTCCTGCCAACAAGCATGTGCCATCGAAGAGCCCTGAACAAGCACTCACATCTGTGTCCACTCCTGTACCACCCATTTAGCAGAGACAATGATCACTAGAAACAACAAAGGAGCCACTGATAAAACAAACAATGCTATGAGCCAGAAATTACTGCCATGCCAGCCAAGTTTGCCTTGAAAATACTCAAGAAAAAGGGAGAGGATGAGGCAAGAGAGATATCAAATATAAAACTGTAAAACTTAGACCTAGAAGCCATGCAGCCACCCAACCCCGTAACTGAGTAGTGTTTTCTAATGCTCTGCGATAGGATTGAGCAAGAAAGACTGAACAGTGCTCATGGGAAGCAGACAAACATCCAAAGCCTCCTCCCATTCGGAGTCACATAATCTCCTACGAGTCAATAGACACAAGGAATAATAACAATTGTTATTGCAGTAGTAATGATAGTAATAGAGAATCACCAACCTTGAGGATCCCAGTTCACCTGTTTTCTTGGAGTCTCAATTGGAAATTTCATCGCTTCCTTTTTGCAAAGGGAGTAAAAAGAATTAAATAAATTCCCAACCTTCCTGTCTCGACGCTGCAGTCAAACAAATTAATTTCAAATTATAGGGAGCCTGCGCTCTTTGACAGAGGGAAACTGGTGGTTGCCAAGGAAAGAAATACACAAATAAATAGAAAAGGTGGGGAGGGGCGGGCAGGGGAGTGGAGTAGAGGGGTTTGCAGGCACCCCAACGCAGAGAGGGGTATAAGGGATGGACTAAGAACCGGAGAGAATCTGGAGGAGCAGGAACGGAGCCGGCTGAGGCAGGCAGCGGCTCCAGGGTGCTGCTGGCTCCCGGGGAGGCTCCCACAGCTGTTTCGCCCCGGCCACCTGCAGATGTCAGGGTGGCGGGGTCCCCGCTGCAGCGCGGCCCCTCTGCTGCGCCCACCCGAGGGGGACCCGGGCTGGAGACAACGGAGGCTTGCAAGGATCGGGGAGCCGTCCAGCCCCCTACGCCCCCAGAGACACCTCCCACACGTGCATAAGCTCCCTAGCCTCAGCCATCCCCCCAAAAATGAGCGCACCTCAGCTCAGCCCCGGGCACTAGAGGCGCAGCAAAAGTCAGCCATGGGGCGTGAGGCACAGCAGCATGGCTGGGGCGAGGCAGGGGCGAGGCTGGCGACCACCCCGGCTCGATGCAGCAGCAGGAGAGCCGGAGCAGGAAGAAGAGAAGGAGGAGGAGGAGGGGGAGCCACCCTATAGCTTTGGAGGGAATCCACGGAGCCCCTCTCTGCACTGGCATAAAAAGGGGGTGGGGAGAGGCTGCGAGTCCCTTTGTAAGAGGCAGCGGAGGGGTGCCTAGGGAGGGGGCAGGCTCCGGCTGGTACTCACGAGGTATCCTTCCCGAGAGGGGAATGCAGGCTTGTTTGGCGGAGTTTGCAGCCGGAGACACGCTCGACTAAGCTACGAGCAGCAGCGGCGGCGGCAGCACATGGCAGGAGTACGGCAGCATCCACAGGCTCTGCAGCGCAGGGGGAGGGGAAGGGCTCTGGGGAGCAGGAGCGGGTACCCCGAAAGGCAGGGGACTCCTGCTCCCCTTTCTGTCCCCGTTCCGCACTGTGGACAGGGACAGACACTGCCCGACAAGGCAGTGCCTGGCACAGCGGGGCTGTGAGATGTGGCCAAGCTGCGGGGAGGGGGCAGGAGGCTGGAGGCCCCCCAAGCCCCCCCAAGCTCTCAGGGGCCTTCGGGGAAACGGAGGACACTTGTGCAGTTACCAGGCACCTGCTTCTTCCCAGATCTGCATTCTTCCTCCTCTTCCTCGTTCTCCAGGCTTTCCCTCAAATCCAAAGCAGGCTGGTAACACCAGAGAGGTCTCCAGTTCCAGTTACAATACATGCCCCAGCTCCCCTCCCTTAGCCAGGAAAACAAAACCCCAGCCCCTCTGGGGGCCTGAAAGAAAACTGTGTGAGGTTAACCCTGTCCTGACTATTCTCTTCCACAGTGGAAATCAACTCTTTGTGTGAAGGGGACCATCCACAGGGGATGGCTTAGTGGAGAGATCCACAAATTCTCATATGTCAGGGTCAGAGACCCATACCAGAATCAGTCCAGAGGTCCATAGACCTTCTGAATTTTCGGGAAATGTTGTTAGGATCTAAACCTGTTACCTGTGATAATTTGTGCCCTGCATTTTTCTGTGTACTTTTTTCCCCAACTGCCCTTTTTCTGTTTTTCTTTTCTATCTGTTGCTCGAATGTTAGGTAGCCTTGTAAGATCAAAAGGGAGAAATCTGCACTTGTGAAGTGAAAAAAAACACAAAACAACAAAAGCCAAACTCAATACAGTCCAAAATGTGTGACTCTCCTCCGGAAACTTTTACTGTGAAGGTTGGCACACTCTTTTCACATTCACATTGTGAAACTAAATCTGTGCTTTTTCCCAGTCTTTGTTCAACCCTAAATAGGAAGAGGAAATCAGTACTGGGGAATCCACACTTTCTTTTAGTGATGTGCAAGGTCCTGTAAAGCAGCATGGAGTTTGAAGAAACTAGGTGGAAGTAATGCAGCAAGTTTTCTCAGGGGAGGTCTCCTTCCCCTAATCTGAGCACCCCTGTGGCTCTTGTTTTGTGCTGTACAGGAGGAGGAGGGAGAGGCTGCTCTAAGGGAGGACATGGTGAGAATGATAATGAGCCTGCTCAGTCAGACTTGAATTTGAGATGATTGCAATGATGACATCAGGAGCACAAGGTATTTTCTTCGCAAGCAAACCATGTGCATTCTGAACGCACTTCAGGATTTCTGTTGACATTACCTCAGCAAATGGAGTGGGAACAAAAGTGAGGGTAGGCTTTGCTAATTGGGCTGTGTAGTACTTGAGTTATGGCTACAGTAACCCTAAAGGCTCCAGGAGTTTTCTGAACCCCAAGATCATTTATCAAATATGTATAAATAAAGAATAATTCATGTATTTACACATGTATAATATATATATATGTGTGTAAATAACTTTTCCCTGGCATGCAAAAGTTTCCACGTTACTGACATCTTCTTTGTACATTACCAGTGAAAACGTAACATAAGACAAATGTTAATTGCATCACCCTAACCCAAGCACTACCCTGTCCCTCTGCCATAACTACCAGCAGTTAACTGATGAAGTGTCTAGTCCACCACAGACACCTGTCCACTGAGAACTCACCTAAGAAAATAAAACTGAAACAGCCCACTGATAAGCTGACAGAATTAAATTCCTGCTAAGACATGAAAGAAGTCTATAGTCTGGAATGAATAGGTGAATTCTTCAGGTTCTTTACCAGAAACACATCCTGATTGTTACTGTCTAAAGAAGAGGAATTGTTTTGAAAATGACATGATGGAGATTGTCATATTTGTTTGATTTACTGTAACACTAAATAGATAATAATGACACCATACCATATTCATGTTTCTTGCATCCCCTTAATGTTCCCATATTCCCAAAAAAGTCTATAAGCTTTACAAACCTGCTCTAGCTATATGACTGAGAAACCTTGTGGCAAATCCGTTGTGGTCTATCAGGTACATAAATGCATGACATCATGTAATTGTTTTGTGGGGTTTTTTTAACCATGTTATGATCACGGAAAACTTACTCAATTATTTCAATTCCTCAAACCTGCAATTTTATTGAGTGGGCCAATTTATTCCCAAAGTAACTCATTTAAAATCAATGGGGTTACTCCAGAGATAGATTTGGCATCTTTCACTGACAGCACAGCTGCTGCATAGAAACATAACTATTATCTTATGCAAATAAAAGACCTTTCACCCCTCAGTGATGTCATATTCTTATGACAGGGAGAACTGGTGCCTTCAAGCTATAGCATATCAAGCTGTTACTCTGTCAACTTTTATAAGCTAAGTGGGTTCAGTAATGTTTAAATGTAAGATCACCAAGAAAATGAAACCAATTTTAGTAACTGGATAAGAATTTTCAGGATTTGACTGGTCTTCATAAATTCCTACATCTTATTCACGGTTTATTGTTCCTACTTAATGTCCTCAGAGATGAAGTTAGTTGAGAATCAGTGCCTTACAGGACAGGGCCTGTGACAGTCACAACACAACAGAAAAAAAAGGCTTTCTATTACAAGCCATCTCATTGAAAAAAGAATAAAATGCTAAGTGCGCTTTTACTGTTCATTAGTAATATGGCCTGAGTGCTTTAGAAGTGAATTTGATGTAATTCAAAGAAAGCCATAGAAAAACAGATTAATAAATACCTCTTGGACCTGCTTAAATCTAGTGAACAGGAATGGAAAAATTACTTGATAGCAGACAGAAATCATCTGTAACTTGTATGTTCCCCTTCTTAGATGCTCTGAAGAAGTGAGACAGGGCTAGATGGAAGTGTAGACAGTCTTTGTGTCATCACTTAACAATGTACTCATTTGTGTATATAACTATTCTGTTTATAGTTAACTATATAGCTGTTTGAAATCTGATATTTCTAATTGTGAAAATTATTCTTCATTCAGTTTATTGCCACAGGAGTGCTGTTATTTACATTGAGACCAAGAGAGCAACTGAAGTGAATTGCATCATGTTCTTTTATTGACCCATTCTGCAGTAGTACTAATTAGGACATGATCCAGAGCAGAATTCTTTTATAATTTCTTTATTCTCTAGGAAGCTTTCTGTCAAGGAGAACATTTAAAGCCTTCTCTTTAGCATAACCTGAAAACCTCTTGTTCAAATAATTTTCAGAAGATTTAGTGTTATTAGGAATCAAAGAATTAACTAAGAATGAGGAAAGGCAACCTGTTATTTTTATTGTCTTCTATTGCATGGAGTTTCTAATCACTTTTCAAGTTTAGCATGCAGTGCTATGATTTCCTTATTTCATGGATTAATCCACAGAACAGGAAATTTACCAACTGGCAGAAATGGTTTCAGTGAAAACAGTGAATCTGCCTGAGGCAACTGCACATCAGCAATAAACTATGGTATGGTACCACAGCCTGTCTGCAGTCCCTTTGACCAGTGACACTAAACAGAATACACTATGATCCTGCCTCTCACATCCCAACACTTCAATCATCTAAGTGCCAGAAGAGGACAGGGGGTACCTGTTCACAGTTTGTAATCATCTTCACCATTCTTGTCTCTTTTTTTTGGTACCCATTCCTCATTAGCCAGACTCCAGCTTTCAGACACTTTTTATATCAGTCCCTTTGTATGCCCAGCAGGGAGTATAGTGTAGTAGTTCCCTCACTTATCTGTTCTCTTTGAAAAAGCACATTATTAGTGTATGTGTATATTGTAGATTTTTTTTTTTTGCCATGTAAGAAAATATCAACTAAAGCTGCAGAGTACTGAATCTGTCTGAACCCACTTACATCTGTTTCACATTAGTTTAATTTGACTTCAGTTCAATTACTCCTGCATCATAGTCATGAGAGAATTACAATCTGGCTCTCAGTTTTTTCATGATGTCTCTGAAGAATGCTTATAAGATCATAGGCCAATATCGGACAAAAATAGCAAGCCTGATTAATAAAAACAAGCCACAGAGTTCATTTTAAGCAGCACTATTCTCTTCCCTCATGTGATCTTGCTAAAATTTCTCACTTGATAGATGCATTAACCTCTATCTTAGCGACTTAACAACTTTTCTCCACATTAAGCAAGAAATTTGGGAGTTAGCTTTCGAAGATGCCTCCACTTCTTTGCCATTAACACCAGGAGCAGAGGAACGATAGGAATTGCGGCGGCAGGTGCCAGGAGGCAGCCTGGCCAGATTTCAGGACCCTGGACAGGGACAGCCTCTGTCTGTGAAAAAACACAGCAGCAGATACAGAGGAAGAGTGGCACACAAAATACCCAGAAAGGGAAAAGGAGAGACAGTAAATGAAGGGCGATCAATGTAAGGAACATAGTGACAGAAGTATGGACAGCCATGTCAGTGATGAGGTCAGAAGGGAACAGGAAAACCCCAACGCTTGAAATACAAATGAAAGATTGCAGAATAGATGGCTTTGACATGAGAAACATAAGCATAAATAGGCAGGACAGACTCTGTAGCTTGAATACAGAATAAGGGATAAATGACAGGAAGGGATAAATGAGTGGAAGAAATATATTAAACCACACCTTTGCATGCAAGGTGCAAAATTGCACTTCTTGAGCAGAAAGGAAAGGAAAATAGAGCCAAAGCCCCCACAGTTTTATGTATATGCTTGTTGCACTGATGTTCCTTTGTTTAAAACCTCCAGATGTAAGAAATAAACCAACAAAGCTTTACGCTTAGAAGACACAGAGATCTTGGGCAAGAGTTCAGATTATTTTCTGTGTTGCTGCCTAGGCTGCATATTTGCTTGTTACTCAGCAGGACCAGCAGAACTAATGCAGCTACATGGAAGAATGTTTATCCTGCCCTCTGACTTTCCTCCCACAGACACAACAGTGGCCTCACGAGCCAGTGGGGCAGGATCGAGGGCCATACACACTGAAGACATTAATGCTGGTCTCAGAAGCACTGTCTTACCACCCATTTTGACCCAAAACTTACCAATTTCTTAGAATCAAGTATTTCACTAACAGCAGCTGCTCCTTTCAGTGTTTTGCAATGCAGTTTATCATATCTGCAGCCTATTAAATGTGAGGATTAATGCAGCTATGTGACAGTTAAAGCAGGGAGGAACAGTCTTCACTAACACCATTCACTGTGACCTGTCCTCCTATCGCTTAGAGTTGTGCCTATTTCTTTTCTACTCTGAACAGCATGGGAAGAAAAAAAGCTATACTGAGCATTTGAAGGGCTGACTACAACTCTTGCATTAATCATCCTCACTTTTATAGGGCTCAGAAGAGCTTTACTACTTTCTAAATTCAGTAACATATTTCTCACATGGCTCGAGTAGTAAGAAGCAGTTCCAAAAATGTGAAAGCAATGGAATTGAGATTGGAGCTGTGGAATGAGATGAGGCTTTCTATTGAGTTTCACTCCCAGTATTGTCTCACGTTTTTCCTCAGCCTTGTAGTCCAGGACATGCATTTTTTCAGCAAGATGTAGAACTTTTGCAATCACTAGTTTAGTTATTATTTGGAAGGTTAACACTGGGAATCACCTGTGTCCCTTTATCTGCACACTATTGCCACTTTCAGTGCAGGAGCTCTCAGGGAAAAATTACTTGGAAACAGGATATTTCAAGCAAAATAAAATCAATAAATTATTATTCTGTAGTAGGAAGAGTGAGGGCTGTGTTCTGAGTGTAAGTTAAAAATCATCAATATTAATAGTAGGAACAGTGTGTCAGGCAGTGTAACAATCATGAAAACAGCTCATTACTGTCTTAATATACTCACAAGGAAAAAGCTATTTCTGCATTTCTGAAGATGCATAGCCTAACAGTAGGTGCATCCCAATGTGAGCATCTACACAAATTTTGCATACATACGTATCTAGAGTTACAAAAAAACTTCAAAACCAACCAACCAAACCAAAAATCCCCAATACAAACCCATGAGAGGAATCTAGTGGATTTGGCAAAAAGAGAGAACTGAAAAGATTAGTTTCATCTTAATGCATAATATCACCTTCTAGAAAAACTACGATTCTCCATTTCATTAACTGTTTCATAGTATTTTGTGGGAGAAGATGTAGTGGAATTACAACAGTTTAGATACAACATGACAAGAGAATGCAGTGTTATTCACACATGGCATATTCTCAGCAAAGTGAGAACCTCACTGTGAATCAAGCCATAGGCAGTGACTTCTCACAGTTAGCAGATCTGCTACAGCCTACAGACCAAGAGGTGACATGTATTTCATTCAGCTACCCAGCAAATGAAATATGTCACTGTATATAATAAGGTTCTGAAGCATTTGTATTCTGGTAATATAATGGAAAAAAAGTGTTTATGTGATTGAGAACTATAATATATCTTTGAAGATAACATTTCTTCATGTTGAAGAATGGAAAAATCCTTTATACATTTACATTTTGAATGAACGCTTTAAGCCTCTTATGGACTAGTTCAGGAATGCACGCCTAGAGCTCTAAACCAGCTGCAATTTCTTCTGTATGTAATGCACAGAAGCCTTGAGATCTTCTGTTAAAAAGGAACAACATAAACCACTATGTATTTTCACATCTTAACATTGCACTTGTCTATAAAGATATGGTAATTCTATAAAGATTGGTAATTCTAATCTGCCTTTTTGGTATGTGAAATAATGGTGTAGGCAATGTCTAGATCCCAAAGACTTACCATTATTGAACAGTTGGATTAAAATTACTTTTATTGTACAAAAGGCATGTACAACTCTGATGAGCAGTCTAAAAGCATTCACTTTTTTCCCCTTCTTTTTTCATTATCTTAAAGAATTTGTTTCACAAGTTCCCAAAGGCATTTAGGCAAGAAACTCTGAGTCAATGACAGTTAGGTAGGCATCTAAATATCTTGCAGGTCTCTTAGGCACACATCACCTAATGCATCAATCCTGTAACCATGCTAATGGAATTAAAGGAAATAATTTAGCACAGTGCTCTATTGGCCAGCATTTTGAGTAAAGAAAGGTGATAGAATGAAGGCTCTGGCACCATCATACTGCTCTAGCTGAACAAAGCTGTAATGGTGGACCCCATTGTCAACAAGTTCAGAAGTAGGGCACAGGTGTACATTTGCAACACAAGTTTTCTGAACGCTGAATTAAAACTCAGAGCAGCTGTGAGTATAAAAATCTTTCCATAAATTGGATTCAACTAACATCAGATGCTGCTAAATATAAAAAGAGGCATGAAAGTTGTCTACTACAGGTTCTTGAAAGATTAATTATTTGCCATTGTCAGTGCCTGTAGATGATACTTCACAAAGAAAAATAATGCAATTAATTTTATTTACTTTAGCATCTGCCATCTCAGTATCTGAAAGCAGTCCACTAGAAAAAGTTAACAATGGAAACCCTTTAGAATAAATATTATAATTTACAGATTATTTAATTGCTATATGGAATGGTTTAGCACCTCATCCAATTTCATGAAAATTCACAATACAGTGAAAAGTAAAAATGCAGTTTTACAAAACCCAACCATGTAATCAGAAAGAAAAAAAAAAAAGGTAATTTTATGACCTAAGAACTCAGACTGGTATACATAAAAACACTGTTGTTAAAGAAATAGTATAAGAACCAAGACATATGCAGAACTGTAATTTCATTTTGCTTCATAATATTATACCTATTATTCCAGCAGTTTATTCAATAGTAAATCTTTGCATAAAATCACCCTCTCCCTCAATTACCACAAACCTATAAATTATAAATGCTGGCAATTTCATACCACTTTCTGGCAGTATAGCATCATCTTTTAATTATAATAAATATCTTATTCTTGATTTTTTAACAGTCCAAACAGAATAAATCACAACGGCTCCTTAATTTTTCATTTTGTGTGAGAACAGAAATTTATACCTGTCGATTTAACCTCATGCCACAACATCCTTTTTTTGACTCCCATAATGCTCTTTGTCTTTTTGATCTGCATTCCACTGTCTTGAGAAGCAGTGGTCAAAACTGAATTAAGCACAGGTATGTACATTAAAGACCTGTTTCAACTTTATTTAATTAGAAAGCAAACTTTTTTTGTATTATGCTCAGTGCTTTTAAACACTGTAATTCTTTTGCTTCTCTCATAACTGGGTAAAGGCACACGGTAAACTACAGAAATGCTGGGAACCTGTTGTTTGCCCATTTCTTGTAGGAAATTGTCAGAAACACTGAAAGCAGTAATCACTTCAGTTGTGACAAGCCTTTAAACAAATGAGGTGGTATGCAGTATTTGTCTTTTTAAAGTATTTTTTTCTTCTTCAGAGTTGTGGCATATTCATGGCACATAGAACCTCGTTCTGCTTCACTGACTAGGGATGGATATTTAAACAAGTGAGTTTTTCCTTTGGTTATGCAATGAATACAAACCAACCGATTTTGAGATACAGATACTAGGACTTTGTGCATGAATATTCTCTAAGTCAGTAAGTTTTCCAAAATGAGTAATATTTCTTTTTTGGCTTTAGGAATGATGTCATTAAAACAAACACATAGTGGTAGGAGGAAATCCAGCTGTTGCAACCATTGGATACATAGCAGTCTGCCAGCTGATACCATCTTTAGAACTGGAGAGGCTGCCATGGGAACTGACAACAGCAAACCAATCTAGCTATAAATTTTATTATATGACAAATGAGTTTTCAAATCAGTAACACTGTAGCAGGCATAACACAGCAAACATGAGTTAGTTACCAGTAATTTATTCCTCAAAATCTTTTGGAATTTAACAAAAATGGCCAGTGAAATCTTCAAATGAAAATTACCAGGACTGCCCACCTCCCTCCACCCACCAAAAAAACATTCTTACTTTATTTTAGTTTAATTGTAAATTAAACAATTTTTTAGGCTCTAGAGTCCTAAAAGGAGCCTTGCATTTGCTTCTATTTTATTTTGATCACGAGTGCCTTGTTTTAGATGTTATCTTCCTTCTCAGACATTTTATTCCGACTCAAAAATTGCTAATGTCACTAAGACTAAGAACAACTAGGGCTACTTAAAGCTTGCATTTGGCTTTAAAGAGTCAAGCAACTTGTGTCTTAAATTGCTATCTCTCAAACCCCTTTATTTATGTGATTAGAACACATTGTTAAGAATGAAATTACTACACCTCCACTAAAGTGAACAGAAATTATTTTCCCATAACTTTCACTGAGGTGGAAAGAATCCCCTAATATTTTCTAATCCATGATAATATTGTATAATTTACTGGGTACTTACTGAAGAGTGTGTTGCCTTATGGTTGTCAGGTGTCTTAGCCCTTCACAGATGAAGGTCCTGATCTATTAGACATAGCAAGATTATGAAGTTTCACAGCACAATGAAGATTCTTCAGAAATCCTTCCATAGTTCTGAGCAAACTGAAAAAAGAAAACTTGGGAGAGAAATATGGCTTGCCCAAACAAAGCACCAAGCTTAAGGGGATACTAAATTGCAGGAAAACTGTGAACATAGTATAGTTGAGAAAGGAGAAAAATTATCCAGGTAGGGCAATGCCTGTTGGTTTGACCTCAGCACTCTTCAAGGATATGTTTTAAAGAAAGAAAAAAAAAAGGATTTGCAGAAGTAATTAGTAGATGAAATAAAATCCAGTAGGTTTATTAATCAAATAGAACCTGAGGGGGTTTTAGATGCACTTAGCTAAAACATGTTTTCTTGGTAGGTAAACTACAAGGATTGAAGTTATTAGTGATGATCCTGGAAAACCAATATAGAAAAACTTTTTATACTATCATAGTGCATTCATAAAATAACTAGTTGTGCAAATGTATGGGATGTGGGAATGACAGAAACTGAAAGCTATTACCAATATATATTATAATTTTCAGAGTATTTACTAATACTGCAGAATTGTGTGGTACAGATTAGGAAACAATTGGTATTATCAGCACCAAGCACAAAGGCATGCCTTGGAAGACAAAGAAGAATTGTCATTATGAAAAGCAGATAAAAACCAGACATAGGAATATTAAATGAGCATGGAAAATCTTAGAAAATAGAATTCATATTAACTAGGTTGAAGTTTCTAGCACAGATCTTACTAGAACATATGAAGGAAAACATGAACTGGGGGGAATGGGAATGCTAACTTCTGAGAAGTGAACAAAAGAGCATGAGACTAATTCCACCTAAGACTAATACACAACATTAACTGTGTATGCACAGATCATGAATGTAAAGGTTTTATATACCCCTACAGAACTGCACTATTGAGCAAACTTTTAAAGAGGGCTGCAAAAAGAAACACATGCAACTTTTAAGTCAGAGATGAAAAAGCTTATGAAAGGGATTTATATGATGATGTTTTCTTTTATTAAATAAACTATTAGAACACATAAGCCTTTCCATCTTACTCGTATTTTTCTTTCTTTCTACATTGTATAACTGATTTGCTCACTCAGAGTAAATTCAACTTCTTCTACTCTTGTGTGGAATTGCTAGACCCATTACAGATATTCATGTTTAATATTAAAAATCACAGGCCCTACTGGCTTCTGTCACATTATCTTAGGGACAAATATTATTCTACATTTAGGTCTCACCCATATAATGTAATCTGCTGTTCTGAGATTTATTATTCAAAGGATAGACATAATTTCTGTTCCTATTGATCATAAGCACAGTGCAAAAAGGCTCATCTCAAAAATGCAGACAAATGCACTAACTATAAATGCCTCAATTTTTACTACCAACTATGAATTAAGGTGATTCAGACTACCACCTACCGAGACACCCAAATTGCTGTACACAAGGTCACATATGTCACTGACAAAGCTATAGACCCTGAGCATCCTGGCCCTTGGGCCTGTGAAACATCCATCAAACTGAAGCTCCTTTCTTTTCTCATACATTTAACATGTTAATGGACAGAGGGAACAAAAGAGGATGTATATCAAATTTTAAACCAGTAAATTTCTGGTTCTGTCTGAATTGGAACATTGGATATTACTGAAATTTTATGATGCCAGTAAAAGCACGAAAATTTAGTGTGTAGTAGATGTTTTCCTTGGAACATAACTTTTAGATGAAAGGAAGTCCTAAAGAATATAACAGAAAGTACTTATAGTAATTATTCCAAAGATTTTTTTCCTAAGTATTAATAAAATTATTCCACAGAAAAATTACTCTTTAAGTATTTCATTGCAATAGTTAAACTCCACACACTCTATTTTGATTCTGTCCATTTTCTTGGCTATTGCTTTCTTTCACACATACTTAGAAGTGGTTAATGTGACCAAAATTGCTATTACTTATGAAACTTTGTGTGTCAGCTATTTTCTCAGTCTGTTTCCTTCATCTTCCAGTTTGTATAAACACACAGGCTTTTATGAAGTTAATGTACAAATATTACAGTACCTTTTTAAGGATAAATAATACCCCCACACTCTTCTGAGCAGGAATTTAAGCCCATTTCTAGTAAAAATGTGTTTCACATTCATGCAGATATTGAAAATATATCAAAGTGCCTTGGAAAATCATAGTATATCTTTGTCTCCTTTTGTAGGGAATTCTAAAGATGCTCTTGAGAATTCCTCTTCTTAACCTTGACAAAGCTGGAAGAACTCTCTTTATCACAGAGGATCCCATTTATTCAAGCATGTGCATGGATTGATATGTTGCCAGGTATGCCTGAGCATGCTGTAGTAGCTGTGTAGAACGTGGATGGGACACATAAAATGCCTGCCTGACTTGGGCTGGGTAGACGCAGATGATCCATCCAGCCTGAGCAGGAAATAGCTTCACTGAATTTACTGGAGTTGTATCATTTATATATATCTAATCTGTGTCATAAGTTTCTGATCATCACTGAAATATTTTTAAAAGTCATCCTGTTTCTCATTATTTAGTATGAGCAAGCATTTCTATGTATCACAGTAAATAAATCAGTTAGAAAATAAAGAATTTCTTATGGTCTAGACAATAGTGTTATAGCATTTACATGGGTTTTTTTCTCTTTAAAATTCCAATATATTTCATCAGTTATTCCAGTCTACATTCTTTAATACCTAATAGTTCAATTAAAGTGATGAGAAAAGAACAGCCCTCAGCAGTCAGCCCTACTAAAGGACAGTTTTGCACCTACAAACCTTCTGTCTGCAAACTTGCACGGTAGCAGTAGATAAACAGAGAATGACATGACATAAGGAGAAATAAAAGCAGATCTTGAGTCACTCCAGCTACTAGATAGTACATTACAGCTGAGAATAACATCTCATACAATTTATATAGGTTTCTTCCTTGACACATCTAGAATTAGTCTTGCATCACAGTATAGATGCATTATAAAACTCTGTATAGATCTAAAGAGAAAGAATAGTTGTATAGTGTACATCTGTACAGTAGCTTCCTGAAAGGGTTTTTATAGTGGGTACTCTATATATTTTTATTCTAAGCTGATAAATTTTATGGAAGTTTAATACTGTGTTCATAGAAACTTTATATCATTATAGCATTATTCATCACATTCCTATAGTTGCCCTCATCTTCCTTATCACATTCCCTCTTATTTTAGGTTAGCTCCCTTATTGCATTCTAAATTACAAGGTACAAAAACTAAAGTTTTTACAATATAGATCATCTCCTCTGAAGTTTTTTTTGCATCATCTTTCCTACTGGAACCCTAGCTTTACAACAGCCTATGACTACTGCTGCCATTCAGACAATAACAGAACAACTAAATGCATTGCCATGAAGAAAGCGAAGGAGTCTGCAGCTCTGCCAAAACACATAACTCTCCATCATTTATAAAGCTGC
>VRYO01001269.1:2535847-2563416 GCA_009812075.1 Sialia sialis | reverse complement strand
GGTTTTTTGCTGAATACTATGAACTGTACGTTTTCACAGCAGTTAGGTGTGTTTACATTGGAATATACAGAGGGCAGAAGTAGTAGGCAAGAAGACAATTGTTCCCTAAGTCCATGCCACAGTGGGGACAAATGCCCACCTACACTTCCAAATGTGACTCTTATATTCCTGCTGCTTTCCTTCCCTCCCAGTGAAGGCACATTTTAAAACCATGCTCTGTTGTAATGGAAAAGGGGAAAATGCCTGCTAAACAGGACAGACAGCAACAGTGATTCCTTTTTCCAGATTGGAAAAGGACAAATCTTACAGGTTTTGACGTGTTATTGCTTCTTCAACAATGGTAACATCTCTGCAGTGATCTGTGTAACTTATTACTTTTTTGAGTGGATCAAAATCCAGAACTGATTCAACTTCTGTTTTGTTTTGGGTTTGTTTTTTTTTTTAAGTTTAATGCATGTTATGGGACTTAATGCACACACCATTATAAAACTTTCAATTACACTCAAAATATATATATATACACTCACAGACCAAAGAGGGCCAAAAGCCACCAAAAGCCTAAGGCCCACAAGTAAGGCCAATCAGAAATACATAAAGCTTTGGTATTTGTTGCCACTGGTGCTCAAAAATTTCATAGGACATCTCTACGATGCTGTGACTGCTGACTGAGAGGGAACAAATGGAAATCTCTACACTCCCTCAGCGTTGCCTAGAAACAAGGGGAATATTTCTAAAAATGCTTACTTACATTTATGTGCTTTAATTATCTGCATGGTGGAAAAAAGCACAGGAACAACAAGGAAGAGACTATGAGAAATCTGTCATATGGGTTTGTACAGAACAGCCTAACACTGTATATTGAGTATTACACACTGAGTATTTGGGAGCCTGACATTTAGAATTCAAAGAAAGAAACAAAAAAAAAGTCTTTAAAAAGTATAGAAAGTTAACTATGAGCAGCATGGTTTTGTGTTTTTTGGAAAGAGCAAACAAAGAAACTGTTTTCTGTGACATGATCTGTCTAGTAGAGAGTATTATGGCCAACCATGTAGAGGTTACACTTGTACACTTATTTTCATTCTCTCCGGTACCTTCAGGTATCTGTAATGGAAACTGTTTAAAGACTATCTCTACCTTTAAAATCCACAGATTTATTGATCTGAACTGTATCAAAGTATGAGCCAGAGATCCTAAAAGATAAGAAAAATGGTAACTAATTCCCAGAAGCCCTTTCCCCAAATCTCTAATTTCAAACACAATCTGCTTCAGAGAAAAAAAAAACAACAAAAACAAATAAACAGAATTAAACAAAAATTAAAAAAAAAAAACACCCAAACCAAAAAAAAAAGCCAACCAAAAACCAAACACATGAACAAAAACAAGTAAACAAACAAAACCCATACCTAAACTCTTGGATTGTGGGCTTTGTTTTGTAAATTTTTCCTTGCATATATTTTCCAAGACACTGACCTCAAATCCAAGAGACATAAAGGAAAATGACAAAATGCTATCAAATTATTTTGATTTGACAAGAAGGCGAGGTGTTTGTGACCTTATGGTTGACAGTAGCTGAAATGCCACAGCAACTGATGCTTTTATATAAAAATCAGTCAGAAAGACACAGGACCACCAAAAGATGGAGGACCAATGAATTTCCAAGGCATATATTCTCTCCCTTGACCTCTCCCAGACAAATTTGATCCAATTACGTTTAAGGATGATTTTATAAAAAAAACAGACTGCCAAAACCATCACTACAACATGAAGCACAGAAACTAAGGCTACATTGAAGGAGTACTTCATATAGCTAACTAAAATTAAAAGGGACATCACAACATTCAGTAGTCAGAATACTACTGAAAAGCTTTTTGTAGTATTTGGAAGAGTCTACAGAAAGTACTGGGATAGATAAACTACTGGTTTCATACAGCATATATATTTGTGTGACCAAGTGAAAGCATTGACTGAGGCAGGAATAAGGAAGAAAAGTTGCTTTCAAGTGACATCCCCTTGATTTTGCTATGACTCTGAACTTCACTCAAATTAATTTTTCTAGTCTGTAAGGAAGTGCAGCAAATCACATAAACACTGTATTTAGCCTTTATTAATACTTATTTCTAGATAGTGAAGGGGAGTGTCCCTCCATGTGGGACAACTATGTGTCAGACTATGGAGGGGACTGTAGCACCCCTGGCTGGTCCGTGAGAAAAATCTTCACACAAAAAGTACAAAAGATCTCTGAGATTTCACATTAGGGACATCAGCAACCTAACAGACATACTGTAAATACCCTACTGCTTCTTCAGAAAGTTCAAATCCAGCACATCGCCATGCACACATTAATCAGTGATGGGATCAAAGGCTGCTTTTCAAAACGTTATTTTGTGGTTCATTTTTAAGGCGCTGCTCGTTTTCGAAGACATTGAGATTTATTTCTTCAGTGTAACGCACTGGGAACGTTTTGTCACTTGCTTCCTGAAATATCAGCAATTTGCCGTCAATTTCTCCTGGGCATTCATTATCCTTCAACCTCCTGTCAAGTTGCAAGGAAAACGCTTAAGTAACGAGGGCCCGTCCAGCAAAGCGTTCCCGCGGCAGCAGCCCCGGCTGCAAGGCGGTTTCGGGCCCGTCCGCTCCGCCAGCCCGGCCCGGGCCAGCGAGGGCGGGCACGGCCCCGGGGAGCGCCCCGCGCCGCCCCCGCCGCCATGGCAACGACGAGCGGGGCCCTGCGGAGCGGCCCGCGCTCCGCCCGCCCGCGGCGCGGGACGAACCGCCGCAGCCGCCCAGCCCAGCCCCGGCCGGCACGGTGCCGTCCAATCCGGCCGGGAGCATGGGGCTGAAGACCCAGAGCGGCGGCAGGCGGAACCAAGGTGCGAGGGGCTCGGTGGCGGCTGCGGGAGGAGCGGGGAAGCGCTGGCCGCGGCGGGGCGGGGGCTGCAGCCCGAGGGACGCGTTGCCTTCCGGCCTCCCCCATGCCTGCCGGCCGCGGGGGTGCGGGGCGCGGCCGGTCTCGCCCGGGGCTGGGGGCAGGCGGCGCCTCCGCCTTCCCCGCTGGCGTGTGTGGGCGGGCACGGAGCCGGTGGGGCAGGGGCCGCCCGAGGCGCCGTGGCTCCTGCGGCGGAGCTCGGGGTTGCGTCTCGCTCCTGCCCACGCGGCCGCCCCGAGCGGTGCCGGCACGTCCGTTCTGCATGGGGAGCGAGCGGGGCGGTGGAAAGAGCGAGGTGCATCGGCTCTGAAACGGGGCTGTAATCCCGTGATGGGCTGCGATCCTCCGAGAGTCGGGGCCTGGAATTGTGCGTCCTGCAGCCGTCATTGCGCGGTGCCTCCTCACGGTCCCGGCATCGAGTGCGGCCATGGGCAGCGCTTCAGGCTGCCGGGATCGGCCGCCTACGCGAGGCCCGTTTCTGTGCCCGCTGCTTCTCTTAGTCGACTTTCGGCTTCGTGAATCGTCTTCTCCAAAGCTGTTATTCCTTCATTGTTATAATGGATTGTACCCGGCGTGTACAACAACCCACGGCGTTTGGCTGTGGATTCAGTCTTTTGGTTTGGTGGGATTTTAATGCAAGCGTAGTTGAAAAATAAAAGACTCAAAAGTTTTAAAGGTCTTATAAAGGGATTCCTTATCCACATTTAACCATCCGTGGGCTGCTATAGTGCTCTGTTCCTATGAAGTCCTAGGGATACTTGTCATTCATGATAAAAAAGGGCACAAAAATGCTTGCATGAGCCAACTGTGGTTCTTGGAAAATACGTAATACATTTTTAGATATGAACTGGACTACATGCATAATGGAAGACAATGGTAGGAATTATTCAGTGCTGCACTGTAATGTCAAGATCATACGTCGCTGCATAAAATCAGAGCCATTTGAGATAATGTTAGGCCGTTGTGTTGCATCCCAGTGTCAGTTCCAATCTTTGGAGATGGTGACAGATGCCACTTCAGAAGATATCTGATACCAAAGTACAGTTCGAACATAAATTCTAATACTATATGGGAATATGAAATACAGAGCAAAAACTTGTGCACCCAACTTTTATGCTGTCTTGTGTGAAAGCAGTTCTATGGCAAATATATCCTCTTTCTAACTATTCTTACATTTGTCAAAATACTTCTATAAACAATCAGAAAGCATGCCGATTGTTGACCATAAAAAGGGAATAAATAGGATCTCAATGTCATTCAGGTTGCAGCAAGCATTGCTTGAATGGCTTCTGTTTAACAAAAAAAGTTCAAAAGTAAGGAGGAATTACTGTGTGTGTGTTAAATTGGGAAGGCATTGCTTGTCTCCATAGGAGGTTACAATGGAGGCAGAAATGTGTGACTGAACAGTCCAGTGTGGGGGTTCTCAGGCATGCAGGAAGGTTCCTTACAGAGAGCAAGGATTAGCACAGGCAGAGAGAGTAACACACTGAGCTGAGATGGAAATCAGTGTGCCTGAGAACTTGGCAGAACAGCCACTGGTTTGCTTGCAGTTCATGAGTGGGGGAGAACGCATCATACTGAGTTGTATCTAAAACGTTAATACAGAAAAGGTGGGCTACACTATTCCATGTCCTGGTTGTATGCCATGCAAAGTTTCTAGTTCACACTTAACCTCATCATTTTAAAGAAAGAACCAAAATTTTACGCTTGCTTATATCAGGCCTTGTTTTGTCTAGTGAGAATACTGAGGAAATACATTTTTTTATATATATAAAAATTAGAGTACATAGGATTTATGTGTAGGTTTTGTCAAAGTTCAAATAAGGCTGAGATTGTTTTACCCTCCTAAAAATACCAAAGAATTAATCCGCTATGTTTTTCCCTGATTCCAGGTATAAACCTTGAAGCTATTTGCTGTAGTAATTTCAGGAGTCAGTTAATATACTCACAGATTTATAGTATGACCTCAAATAATTGAATACTGTAATTTTAAACCAGCTTTGTTGTTTAAATCCAGTCTTCTGCATTGGGAGGTTTAATTCCCACAGCCAGGGGGAACACATACCTGAACAGCAATACCCAACAGCATTGTGCACCTACTGTTAATCCGTGACACACGTTTGTGCCACTTTTATCTTACAGCAGTGGAGAACTCATCATTACTGCTGCATGGAGGCTGCTGTTAGACTTAGGCAATTTGCACAAGCTTCCAGGATTTTAAAACAAAATTTAAATGCTTCACATGTTCACAGACCACACCATCTTATTTAGATTTTTCCTGCTTTGTAGGAAGTCCTTGCGTTAATCTGACTTGAGTTGAAAGGCTGTTAACACAGAGACTTGTGGATTACTACTTCTTATTATTATTATTATTCCTACATTTGCCACTTGAACAGTTTATTAAACTTACTGAATTATTAGTTTGGTAGCACCAGTTTTTAGAAGCTGAAGTTTTCTTTGACTAACAAGAAAGATGAAAAATAATCTAGTTATGTCTTCAAAGAAAGAAGGACATTTAGAAGTTTTATTTGAATCACAATAATTTGAACTGAAATTGGGAAATGTTAATCACTGTTCTTAACTTTTTTACCAAATTAAAACCTTCACTCAGTAAATCTCTTAAAACCTATCCTTAATATAACCTTTAGTCATATAGTCTGTTAAGTGAGCTTTAATCACTTAATGTGCTTAAAACCCTGTCTCCATTCAGCAAATAACTTAAATTTTTATAATTACTTAAATGCCTAATTGGTCCCGTTTTTTCAAGGATTTCTTGCCTACTTCAAGTGAAATGCCTGTTAAAATGAACAGTGTTCAAACCATTAACCCTAGTAGCTTCTTTGCTCCAGATTATAACCTGCAGGTTTCTCTGAGGCACAGTGGATCAAGGTTTCTCTGTTCTCCATTCTGAGTAAAGCTGGCTGTGCATTAGTTTTGCTGATGTATTTTCAGGTAGAAATAGGTGCTCATGGATGAAGGAGGGGGCATCTTTGTAGGTCCAGATTATACTAGCAAAATAGATGCTTTTTCCGTATATGTAGAAAAAAATATATATAGTGTGTCTATACATTTTGGTATATTTTTCAAGAGTTATTTAATCAGATGTGGCTCAGGGCTACTGTACTATTTCATTAGATTCCTTATATTTTTCAGAGGAGGGTTTGACTCTTGAAACTGAAATACAATTTTGGTTGCATGGTTTTAATTTATATAAAATATGGTAAGATTATTAATTCTAAAGGGCTGAGGGACCTAACTCTCAGGCATTGAGAGTATGTATGAAGAAGAGCTGTTGTGTAATCCAGCATAGTAAGTGTATAAATAGCACTCATCTAATTAATGGTTTAGGAGGTTATGTATAGTGCATGTCAGGGGAATGTATTATTCCCATTATATTTTGCCTCTGACACAGATGATCCCATGGAAAATTTGGGACTTTATTTCCAAATTGGAGTAGTGTGATTTCCTGGGTCTCTATTCATTTAGTTTTGCTTCAGGAAATTTAGATAATAATGACTGTTCTTTTTGCTGGTGAATTCTGCCATTTATTAACAAATCTGAAATGTGATTCTTTTAAAGATAGCTTCACATGTGAGACTTTACACTGCCAGGATTGATAAGAGTTTTGTTATTGTTGAAACCAGAAAGGGGTCCAAGAGGCTTCTGTTTCACTTGCAAGAACAGGAAAGAAAATACATTATGTGCTTGTTTTGCCTCACTGTAACTTTCAAATAAAACGGAGTACTGTCTCCATTCAGTAAGTGGCTAAATCTAAAGCCGTGTTGCTCGGTCTCTTGTGATTGCGTAGGTGCTGCAGAAAAGTAGTGGAGACTTGCCAGTTTTTCACCCGTGTTCTTTACCTAAAGGAGTCTGGGAGGGTCACTGCTCTCTGCTGGCCTTTTCATCTATTCAGTTCTGCATCTATTTGCCAGCTTCTCCCATCTGTGAGTAAGGGCTAGGAGCATCAGTGTTACCCAGTAGCTGGATCGGAGAAAACCCAACAAATTAATGCACATTTTTTAGAGAAACTCATCCTGTTCTGTGTTCATTCCCAGATATGTAAATAGAGGGTAAGAACTAGACAGCCAAGGATAAGCTTAAACTTATCAACCAGAGAAGCTTAAACTATATCATCAATTGTAGTTCCTATGGCACCTCATCGGCCACAGCTGAGCAAGTAGGGGATGTTTGAGGGAAAGAATGACCACATGTAAGGATGAGGAAGCAAATTGGGGGCACTGAAAGGAGTTTAGTGGGGATGGTACAAAGATGTAAGCTACATCAATAGGAAACCTGGCCTCATTAGTAGTACTACCAATAGAATATGGGGGTTTTTTTTAAATATATCATACTAATATGAAGGGAAGATCATTAAAAATAGTTTATTTTTAAATAAAGTTTAAATCCAAAGTGGCTTTTCATAACTACTTTTGTCTTTTAATATACTCTGAGCTATTAGTCTTTACTCTGGGTATTTCTGTGTTGAAGTCATATATACAATGATTTCTATAGCATAAAGAATTAATGGATACTCTGTTTTGAAAATTCTACTACTACCAGAAGGAGAGGAACATGGATTTCAAGTCATAATTTAATTCCTTTAAGTATGACCTTGTCAGACATATTACATCAGGTGTTTAAAGGAGTTTCCATCACTGAAGTCATTTAGGATTTCACAGGGTTTGTTTAAACCAGTTTTGTTCTCTCCTCAGCATGTGTACAGCATTAGTGCGGTAGTAGCAGTAGTGTACTGTTAGTGTATAGAGTAAGACGAGTTAATTCATAGCAGGAAGCCCACTGAAAAGATCGTACAACTGTTTGGTAGAATTAAGGGTGGTAGTGAAAAACATCCTTGACTTGTATGAAATTCACAGTACAAACCTTCTGCATGTTGTTGCCTGAATTACCCAATTATACAAAGATGTCTAACTATTTTGGATTCAGAGCATTGATATATTAGGGAAGAAAAAAAGGAAAGAAAAAAGAGTTGGCACTGGAGGAAGGAAGAATACCAAACCTTTAGAAATCACTGTCGTGGTTAGAGTGTTTGCAAAGCATTTGTCAGCTTACGTCCTCATCAGTCTCAGAGAGATCAAATGCCCAAATCTCATGTAAATGATGCAATTCTAGTCTGTTAGAGACAGAGGTGCTCAGAGGAGGCCACTATAGAGCTAGGAATGCAGAAGTCCTGGAGCCACCAAAAAGCAAACCACTGCACAAAAGGGTCAATATTGACAGTGATAAGCATATTCTTCTGGAACAGCTGGGGACACCTGCAGGTCTGGGAACTGTACTTTGGAAATTACAGTGTTCTCAGGTTCCTACACAGTTAAGGTTTCATGTCTTGTAGTGCTAGATTTAGATGCCTGTATCCAGTATCCCACCTAAGGCCTCTGTATTTTTATGGATTATCGTTTAAGTAGCAAGTCTTGATGGGTAAGGCTAGCATGATAGAGTGGTTTATTTATTTAATTTTTATTTGCTATGACTGAAGTACATGCTTGTTATAAAAATAGTAAGTCTAATACTTGTGTTTAAAATCTTTTCTGGGAGAACATGATAATGAAAGACTGGGCTTCTTTCCAGTACGTATTCATGTTCCAAATCTGAAATGGCTTTGTAGAAAAATGATTTCCATAAATTCTAGGTATCTACTAACAACCAGAAAACAAAGTAAACCACCAATTTCTGTAATTTTTAATACTGTAAAATCAGAAATTAAGATGGGATGAATTTAAAATTAAAATGAAAATATCATTTAAACAAAATATCTTTCAATTCTCTTTGGAATAATGTAGTTACTAATTACATTAGATACCAGCTGGAAAAAAAATTACATAAAGTTGAGGGGGGGTTGTCTTCATTGTTGCTTAGTATCATAGAAGGAACTAAAACATCAAATACATTTTTAGAAGTATTTGATTTGTTTGCTCTCTGTACTTTAGGAGAACACTCAGTGTGATTTTATATTCAGTGTGGACAGTCCACGTACGTCTATAAGGAAATTCAGATCAGATAGTTACATGTGTCATATATCAAAGATATTTTCCCATTGTTTGGTTTATATTTGATTAACTGTAAATTACTGAAAATCCCTCCTTCTCCTCGAAGATTCTCTTCACATATCTAAGCCTTCAGTTTCTGCTGTTGTGCAAACAGCTGTGGAAACACAGCCTGAATCCAAATAAATACCTGCTCAAGTCAAAAGACAGTCGGAAATGATAGTTGTGAAACTTTTGGCCGATAGTACTTTCAACCTTCATTGAGGTAGAAAAGAGTCTGCACATGGCAAATTCTGCAGTTTCTTCTCTGATATTAGCAACATGCTTCTCCATGATAACAGTGATTTCTGTGCTGTCTATATGACGATAGTCAAAATAGAGGGTACAGAAATGTTTTTTATTCATCCCGACTGACGCTTTTTGGCAGCTTTTCTTGCCTATGAAATACTGATGCCGACTTCTTTTTTCCCCTCCCTTCACCTCTCCTGCAAGCCGGATACAAATGAATTGTAAAGGACAAAACCAGCAGGCAGTAGTTTTCCCGGTAGAATTTCCACTGCGCCATCTGCTGGTCATGCAAAGCAAATGAACATTGTGAAGTCCGGTCTTGCTGCAGTGCTGAGCACTTGTGTCTCCAGCTGAAGACAGTAAAGGCAACAGTTTTCTGTGTCCCTGATGGTTTTAATGTGGGACAGTCATTTACAGTAATTTCATGATTATAAGCCACGCCTGAATATAAGCCGCACCTCCCAGTAGCCGGGTAGACCACGGGATTTGTCCATATATAAGCCACACCTAAATATAAGCCGCACCTTTTTTTTTTTTTTTTTAAGTGAGGATCCATGTGTAACAAAGTAACAAATTAGCAACAGAATCACTGCCAGCTGGGTTTGGTGTCAGGTGCTCAAGTTGCAAACAGTTTTCATAGACCAGGGAAGCCTTTAAAGGCAGCCCCAGGCACTCTCCCCAGCCGGCTCTCACTTCTGGGTTGGCATTTCACTGGGATTTGCCCATAGATAAGCCGCACCTGAATATAAGCCACACTACTGGGGTAGGCTGGATTCTTCAATGAAAAAGGTGCGGCTTATAATCGTGAAATTACTGTCGCTTACTTGAAGAGAATCAGTTGTACAGAGAACAATGTCTGGTTTTTTTTAAGCGATCATTCTTGCCCTTCCAGGATTCTGTCACATAAGGATGAATTAGAGGTAGTACTGTAAGCAATTACCTAACAGGTGCTTCCCTCTGGAATTACAGGCTGGCTCTGAAGCACAGAAAACAGTAGAATATTTAGGTTATTTGAACAATTGTGAATGAGGCATTTGTGATTCTCCGTTGTTTCTGTAATCCAGATTGCAGGTTGTCTTGGCTTAGGGGACAGATGTTGCCACAACTGTACTGCTGGCTACAAACAGGTAGCGAGATGAACAAATGTGTAAAGATGTCCCATCTTTATTAGCTGTACTATACATACATGTATCTGTTTACCACATTAAAGAACCCCTGAGGTTAAACATGTTCCTTCGGGGTCCATAGTTAACATGGGCTAGTGTATGTTTCTGTGCTGTACTGACACCTCAGATGCTTCTTTTTTTTTTTTTTTTTTTTCAAAAGAACATTGAGTGAAGAAACAGGAAGTTTCCATGTTTACATTTTCATACAATTTCAGCCACATTTGCAGCTATTTATTTGAATTCTTGGCTCATTGGAGAAAGAAAAAGGAGACAGGATGATTTCATGTGATAGTAACTGGTAAAAAAAAACACCGCCTTTGAGCAAAGAAGTTAAACAGTGTTTTAAAGTTTGTGACTTTGAACTGCAGTTAATAACTTTTACAATTTTAATATTTTTTTGCTTGCCTTTCTAATGTTCAAATGTATTTTAATCTGACAGCTTTCCGCATTGGCCCCTCTCGACATCTACCTGGCGAATACCTGATCAGAAATCACATGGTGTATCATTATAAAAAAATTAATTCGGCCAAAGGTAAAAATGTGCATATATCAATGAACTGTCTCCCCCTAAATTTAGGTCAATCTCTCAGAACAGGCTCATACCAAGAAGGAATTAACTGGATTGTAGGAAGTTTACTATTCTTCCTGTTTCTTACCCATGTCAGCAAGGAGATGTGACTGCTACTTCATAATACATTTGTGTTATTGAGATGAGAAGTTTTGTATGAAAACATTTTCCTTAAGTGTTACCAAAGATCCTTCCTTAATTTTAGAGCACTTTGTGCTGTGTTAACTTCATTCTGCTTTTGATGAATTAATGAATTATTAAATAATATGCTGTACTGAAAGTCCTACTGATAGTTGTAACAGCAAACATACAGAAATTATTTTAGGAATGAAGACAGAACATTTCTAGATAAATTCAGATCGCGATGTCTTTTTTGTTTCAAAAACTTCATAATCTTTTGTTCATCTTGCAGTGAATAGTAATAGCGAGTTCTAAGGACTGTGAAAATTGCCATGTATGTTTGCAAACGAGTAAATCGTGTTACTGACAGATGCAATACTCACAATGTTATCCCATGTAACTTACTCAGTATCCTCAGGTATGCAGGTAAATGCCATCAGAACAAAATTTACAGAAACCTTTTGAAAGGAGTCTTCATTTAAGTAATGATTCTTCCTTTAAATATGTTTTACCCAGACTGCTTTATCTTTTAGATCCTGTGACCATATTAATATCAACATAATACTTTAAGTACACCGTAACAGTATGTTTTAAAATAGAGAAAAATTAAATTAATCTTTGTTCTGTGTTGGTTTATTACCACATTTTTCTAGCTTCACATATGCTAAGTAAATACTGAATCACTCATATTTGGTGTTTATCTTATTTTCAGCAGCCGTAGACTCTTCAGCTCCCAAAAGTAGGTTGTCCAGCACCAAACGTAAGTGTTTGTTCTATGTGGATTCTCAAATGCTTCTGTAAAACTAACTTAGCAAAAGAGCCAGTGTAGAGTAACAATAGCATATAAGCCTTAATTGAGAACTTCGTCTGCGCTTTCACATCGTTCTTCAGCTGCTTGTAGATTCATTCAATCTGCATCAAATGGAATGCTGGAGAGGTGGATCTGTCAGTGATTAGTTGTGCTTAGCATGACAATTCATTTATCAATGCCATTTATCAATGGCAAAAGTCTCTCAACTGTCTCTCAACTGCAAGAGATTGGATGATCTTAAGTATCTGGTGCGAATGCATAGACAAAAATTCTGGAGCTTTCTTGATAAAAGCCTTTGAGGATTTCTCTCAGTGCTCAATGTGTTCGTGTAAGTGATATTTTTTTTCTGACCTTTCCTTTATGTGCTCTTCTATCTGACTGAGATTCCTTTACAAACAGATAAGAAACAGCTGTTTAGGCTGAAAGTTTTGCATTTATCAAAGAGGTAAATTCCTCGGGAAACACCTGCTTTCAAATTCATTATTATTGGTCTCACTGATTTCAGATATTTAAAGCTAAGACTACCCAGGCATACCTTGTTCAGTTTCTGCACTATACTTATAAATTCTAGATTTTTAGAATGAAATTAAAAATTATTTCAATTTTATTTCGTACCTAAAATTAGAGTGATTGCATTTTTTTTTCTGCAGATCTGTGCATTGTTCAACAAGGAATACAGATTTCTGTACTGTAATGACCATGCAACCAAGTGTAACATGTTCAGGTGTTAAGCTCAGTGCAAGGTACCATTTGTAGAGTCTCAGGAAAACCACTGGAGAATCATTTTTCTTCCTCTGTCATTTTGTGAAACAGATTTTGTGGAGATCACAGGCAGTAGCTCAGACAGTAAGAATGTTGAAAATGTGCTGAGGAAGAAAAGTAATGGAAAAGGGGTTTTAGGATACTTTCGAAATGATTTCTTCTTTCTTGCTGAAGATGAGACACATGATTTATCCAGGCACAATTTAAACTTCAATATAGTTGAATATCAGCAGTATCTCTGTGTCACTGAGGACAAGGGGTTTCCACCTTTATTCTCACAGTAGTTGTCTGCCTGTCATTGCTTCAACTAAAGCATATTATTATTTTTTTCTCTTTGTGTGCTTTGTCTTACTAGTTATTGCATTCCAAATAAAGTTTCTGTTCCCCCTCTATTTTGAGATTTGGGCCAGGAGGTAAATTTAGTTTAAAATTATAGGATTTATTAATAGCATAGAGTTTCAAAACAGAATTCCTGCAGGTAGCGTTAAAAAACATGTGAAAATGTGCTTCATGTACTGGTAGAATAGCAGATGAGTATTTCCCTTTGGGGTTGTTGCCATGAATCAGTCATTAGTGTTTAAGAATTAAACATGATACTGTAGTTGGCATTCTCCCTGTCCAACTGAATGTGTTCTGTCCTTAAAGTGGATTTAGTTTCCACTGTTCTTTTCCTGGTATCTTAGCTGGCAGCAAAGCAGGCAAGGTGCCATGCCCCTGGGCTAGCAGTGAGCATGTTCCTGTGTATTAGATCAGGCTTACTGACTTAAAATAGTTGTTAAAATGTGAAACTTCTTGAAATGTGAAACTTCTATGTTCAGAATTACTCCAAGCATGTTGATTGATACCAGTGGCCATTAGAAGTCTGTGGTTGTGAAACTTGTGCCAGAAAACTTGACAAAGGCTATGCCAAGTAAGACAGCTGCTGCTACGCATGCCTGGTTTCTAACAGTACTAACTTTTCAATCCATATGTTTAGAGGTTTTTCCACAAGGCATATTGATAGTGCAGCTTGAACTGTGATTAATGTGCTTAGGAATGCAGGTCTCTTTGATACTGGGGCAGGGGGAGAAGAGGGATAACAAATATTCTGAGAAGTTACGCTCCATAGATCTATTTGAGGTGGAACTTGAATTCTTGTAAGGAGCATAGTGAGAGATGGGGAGAGGCAGCAATTCAGACTGGTAGTAATGTTGGTTTTCTACCCTTTCAAGGGGTTAAGTTCAAGCAAAAATATCAAGAAATACGTATTGTTACATAATTCTGTATTTAAATCCTAATTTTTCCTGTGAACATGTGTATATCTGACTACACTTTACATTATGAAAAAGCAGAGATCAATGAAAAGCTGTCCTACATGTTTTGTTGTTGCTGCCATTTTACAGGAAGCTTTCACAAAGTCACCCTATCTCTTTTTCCTGTTAAATCTTGTCCTTAGGTATGTATTTCTGAAAATGAAAGTTATAAGCAACCAATATAATGTCTCAAAATTCAAACACTCAGGTAATTCCAATGACTGTGTTATGCCTTTGGAAAGGTGTTCTAACATACTTATCAAGTCTAAAATTTGGTGAGCAGTAAAACTTACAGGGAAAGCATCTTTATGAATCTGTACTGTAGTGATTTTATGGGTTTCTTTTTCCCCAGAAGTTATTTACTGTAAAGTTTTTTCTATAATAAAAGGTGTTGAGTTTTTTAATGAGAGGTAATTAGTTTTAGAGAAGCACATCAAAAACACATTTTTCACAACTTGTAGTCGTGAAAAGACTTTAGATCAACTAGTCTGACACCATGAGTTAAGCAGACCAAAAGTTCCATCCAGTGGAACTTAACAGCCATATTGAATGTGGTAAATAAAGCACATAAACAAGAAAAGCCTGCAGTCTTGGCTTGTAAAGGTCAAGAAACAGAGAAAACATAATTTTTTTTTCTAGATGTTTCAGTAATTGTTTGTCATTAGGATTGAAAATGTGTCCCTGATTTTTAATCTAACATATCCAGCTTTTCTATTTGTCTGCTGGTGGGCAGAACTGTTGTTTTTATTCAATTGTCCACCATTACTCAGGATTACAAAATAGCCATAGCAAACCAGGGAACAAGAATAAAATTATGCATTCTGCTTATTTTCGGCGTTATCTCAGTACAGCGTGTCAAAATTGTCCTTAGGGGGCTGCCTCAGTGGTACCTTGAAAAAAAAATCACTGTCAAGGGCCACCTAGATGGCTGATGGCCTCTCTCTGGGGATCACAAATGGAAGTTTACCTGGGCAGGCTTAGATGTTTCCTTTAGGGCTGGTGCAGCATTCCACAGGTCCAAGTGTGTTATTGCAAAAATAGCATATTATGAAACACAGTGGATAAATTCTGAGTGTTGGATAATTCCTTTAAGATACATTGTTCTGCAAGTTGAACTCAATTTAAATCTAACTTTATATTTCATTGTCTGCCATGGATTATTTACATCAAAAATGAAATAACTTGAAGTTTAACTGCCAGCTGTTTCGTGAAGTGACATGTGTTAAATTTAGCAATTGGAAATTCAGAGCAAAGGACAACCACTGGCATTCCAGATCATACTGTCCTTCTAAGTGCAGAGCTTTCAAGCTGACTAGGCCTGTGAAATATGTATGTTTCTTCCAGATTTATGACATTTGTTTTGTAACTCTAAGCATATCTTGAAATGCTGCTGCAGTCTAGACTTACAGAAAAAATAATTATCCTATATAGGGAGTATTCTAAAAAGGAAATAAAATGATGTGATCTCTGCTTTGAAGTGAAGTGTACTCTGTAAAGAGTATTTGCCTAGGCAGAAGTGTCAGATTGATCAGTGTTTTTTGTAGGTATGTCTTTATACGGAGTGCTACAGTTAAACATCTAAAATTCATAGTCTTTCTTGTGTTTCCTTTCACTGACAATAAAATTAAGAGAATGGATTCATGGAGTGGATGCAATAAGTTATGGAATGTAGGTTCACAGACTGAATTTATCTGATTTACAGAATCACTAAATAGTTTATATTCTAGTACATTTTCTTTTACTGTACTATGAGTATGTGGGATTTTGGGCACAGTAGTTAATGAGATAAAATTAATCTCTAAAGCTCTAATAAGACTTTTAAAGGGACTCATTTAGATCTACAGACTGTATTATTTTATTTTGCTTTCCCCCTCTAAAAAAATGAAAAGTGCTTTTCTTTTTTTAAATTTATTCATCACAAGACATTACATACCTTTTTACGTCACTATTACATACTTCTCCCATATTTAACTCTACATATGTTACATGTTCCTGGAGCCAGTGTTCAGATAAAAGCTACTTGCAGTGAAACTCTTTCAAGTATCTGTTAATAAGCTAACTAAGCTAACTGTATGACAGGTGCAAGGCAAAGACTCCACATTTCCCATGGCAGTGGTAGAGCCAGTGCATCATTCTGATATCTCAAGATACCTTAGCTGGAATACTTAATGTTCTTTCGTCCTTTATTTTTGGGCATAAGTCATGCTTTGAGTGAAAAGTCAGAGCACACAGTCCTGGAGGAGGGTTTTTTAACAGCTTTCTTAATTATGCCAGTAGTAAAGGCATTCATGTATGTCAAATTTCAGAGTTTTGTCTGTAAAGAGCACAGTAAGGACAATATGGGAATTCTGTTTTGCAGTAATATTCACACTGCTTTTGCACTTTTCCCAGACACTCAGTAAGCCATGGTGTGCAGGTGGAACATGCAGTAAAATGTTAAAGCTTGTCTTGTCTTAGGCAAACCCACTTTTCACCTTAAGCACATGAGTTTCAGGAATTTGCTGATTCAGACACCTACTCACCCTTACCCAGACTTCTGTATGATTTGCATTTTTGCTTTGTAGAGCTCTAATTTACCCATTGTTTCTGTGGATATTTGTTCAATCAGCCCATCACCATTTTACCTGAGCAGTAGGCCAGATGTGAGTTTTTATAGCCTGCACACACAGGCATTGGCTGTATTGCCCCAGAATAAGTATTTATCTCAAACATATAAAATATCTAACCTATAGCTAATTTTTGAGTGTTTCTCACTTAAAAGTCTTAACTTTTAAGACACAATTAGAATTAGAAATCATAGCAATTTTGAACAGACACAATAACTCAGTATAGAAAGAAAAACAGATTTAATAATTTAATGGTACAGTATATTTTATCATTCTGTTACAACATATATTTTTATTCAGGGTTGTATAACGTAGCATTTGTAACTTCAGCTAATGTTTTCCCAGTAATTTAAGTCTTATATTGGAAATACTCTAATAATGTATAATGGATAAATCAGCAGCCATAAAAGAAATTACTTTATATTTTACATATCAATTAAAAATAAAGTCTTACATATCAAGTAAGAATTAAAAGAAAGAGAAAGTGGGATTTTCTGAGTGATGAGAGCAAAGATTTCACACCTGAAAGATTAAATTCTATCTTAAAAAGGGACTAAAATGTTTAATGCAATGAATACACTTAGGTATTTCCTGGAGATTAACATGTATGTAGGGTACATGTACACAATTGAATGCATTTTAAAGATTTATTAAACATCCTCAGATTGCTATAGGTCTCAGCTGTGTGGAAGAATGTACCACACCTACCCCTGAAGCTTTTTGCATTTCCATGCATTAAATATAGTAGCGCATGTGCAGATTGGGGTCTCTCAGAGTATGATATAAATATATTACGAAACCAGAGAAGAAATCCTCAAAGGCCTTTGTGTGTTTCTATCAAAAAAATTATTCATAGACTTGGATCTGTGTTAAGTGAATGAGAAAATGTTCATTTGGTGTACAGACTTCAAAAGCATGTTTGTTTATTTTTTCCCTATTTGGAAATCATTAACTTTCTCATCAGCCTCATTTTGATTTTATAACTTTGTGAACTTTGAGTATTGTATCCAGTTCTGGGTCCCTTACTTCAAGGAAGACATCGAGGTGCTGGAGGGTATTCAGACAAGAGCAACAAGGCTGGTGAGAGGTCTGGAGCACGAGTCCCGTGAGGAGTGTCTGAGGGAGCTGGGCTTGTTCAGCCTGGGGAAAAGGAAGCTCAGGAGAAACCTTATCACTCTCTACAACTGCCTGAAAGGAGTCTGTAGCCAGGTGATGCTCAGCCTCTTCTGCCAGGCAAACAGTGACAGGACAAGAGGACACAGTCAGAGGAGATTTGCTTTCGATATCAGGAAAGATTTCTTCATGGAAAGGGTTGTAAAGGAATGGCCTGCCCGGAAGGTGGTGGAGTCACCACCTCTGGAAGTGTTTAAGAAGCAGCTCGATGTGGTACTTGGTGCTGTGATTTAGTTGGTGAGGTAGTGTTTGGCCAAAGGTTGGACTTATTCTTGGAGGATTTTCCAACCTACGTGATTTTGTGTTTCATCTGTGAAACCTGGCAGTTCCCAATATGCAAAAACTTTGGACTGTATTATTTAAGATTTCAGTGACTGATGGCAAACTTTTATACAGCAAATTTACCTGTCTTTTTGGCTTCTTTATCTGATGACATAGATAACCTGACTCAGCTTTTCACACTGCAGATGTCTTGGACTGCAGACCAGTGTGGACTGATTAAAATGCCCTGCTCCTGATCTGTCAGTAGTCTTCTCAGAGCTGGCCTTCATTTTTTCTGTGTTCTTGACATAAAACTTGCTTGTTCTGCCCTGGATTTCTGTATTTCAGAAACTTCATATTGTAAGCATGGATTTTTTTTACATATCCGATTTGCTAACAATAAACACAGTTTTTTCTGAAATACTGGGTAAGAGTACAGTCAAAGGAGTTCTAGCTGTAAAAAACCTACAGAAAGCTTGTAACTTTTTGAGCAAAATGCTCAACAACGTGGATCTTTGAAGACATGTATACTGGTGTTTGTTGTGACATGAGAAAATTTCAGGAAAGTTAAGGCACAGCTTCAGCTACCAGTGTACGCTATTAAGAACTTTTGTTCTAGGAGTAGACATAAATTTTATAACCGCTGTATGTTGGAAGTGGAATGTGTCTCAGTAGTCTGACTTTACTGAGCAATTGGAAACCACTACAATGTTTTCAAACACTTAGGGAAACAAAGAATATTTCAGTTTAGGTCTGACCAACTTTGTCTCTTCCCTAAGTTGCTGACCAGCAAAAAAGAGAGAAACTGAAAAAGAAGACGGGCAGGAGTGAAGAGAACAAGAATGTGTGTGAATGTGTCTGTCATTCCTGTTCAAGAGATGGCAAAAGGCTGCCACCATCCTTCTTAAAAAAGGTATGTACTTTAATTCTGTGTAGTAGATGCTATCATATACTTGCCTCCCATAGTAAGAGCTGATCACTGCTGTGCATCAGTGAGGGCTGGCATGTCTCAAGCAGCACAAAGTAGACAAGGGTCTTCCTGGCATGCACCCAACACTCAATGCATGTCTTGACCTTCTGACAAAGATGTCAGGTATCTGGATGAAGAGTGCTTACAGTAAATACAAGCTCTAATTACCCTTGAATTCTCTTGCTTTCATCTGAGCTGAAATTTCTGTCCTTTGTCACTCCAGAGCTTTGTACCATTTCCTAAAGCAGAACTCTGTTACCTCTACCCTTCCAAGTAGAAGAATCAGGAATCTTCCACATTTTAATTAATGAAAAGTCCTATTTGATAATACATTTTGTATCTGGTAGTGTACTAAATCATTCAGTTGCATTTCTTGAAAGCAGAAGTAGTGCTTAAACCAAAATATACCGTTCTATATGTATGTATTCTATATGTATATATGCATAGGCTCACTTAGGCTGGCATTTTGTCAAGATACATGGTGTGTATTTCTAATAAATAAATACGTAAATAGCCCAATAAATTACATTCTTGTTCATTGCTGTAAATGAGCAATTGCAGCTTAAAACAGAATAATGATTTTTCTCTTTGATTCTAATAGCATAGGCTTCATTGTTCAGATATCTGCGAAGTTAGAGGACATTTCCAAGTTGCAAACATTGCCAGTTTCTCTCTGTGTGACTGATTTTTGTGGCTGGCAGCCTGAGTGTGACCTTATTGCAGTGTAGAGAAATAATGCTTTGAAATTCAGTACATGGCTCTTAGTTATGGATGAAAGCTCAGGCATGAATAAGAAAAGGGATTTAAAATATAAACTTTATTTCTTATTAATACCATTTTTGTCCTTCCATGTTATTTTTTGCAAACTTGGGGCAGGCAAAGTTCCTTAAATTGTTTCATTGCAAAACCAAGTAACATGTGTCTCTATTGCATGAACTCCCAGCTTTAAAATAAAAGGATGCACTGTAACAAAGTGCAGCTTCTTGCCTTTGTTTTTTGAAATAAGATTTTCTAAAATTCCACCTGAGTTAAGCTGCCCGTGAGTAAGATCTCTGATGTGAACAACACTTGATATTTCATATCTCATATTCAAGTAATCCTATTAATAGGCATTTCTGACTGCTAATGAATTTTTTTAATAAATTAGTCCATGCCAAAATTCAGTTGAAGGAAGGCTGCTCCATAGGAGGTCACATTTTCTTTTTTAACAGTTTGAAATATGCCATTGCCTTGACATTTCAAGATTCCTTTCAGCCTGTTTTTTGAGATTTTTTTCTTTTCTCTGAAGAATGAAAGTTGTGGCCATCTGCTTGTGCATATGAAATACAGATTGGGAAACACCATTAACTGGTTCTAGTCTCTTGTTAATTTTGTATGCAACACATGTGTGGCGGTGTGAAATGCCTACTCAAATACTTTATATTTAAAGATTTATTATACTCTTATGATACAAGCAGTCTGAGCATGCATTGAGCTTAAATTAGTTCTGTCATAATGGGAGATGTCAGTGATGAAACAAAGCAGAAGAATCTTCTGAGCATCAAAGAAAGTTGTTTTTATTAGGAATGTTCAGATATCCTTTCAGGCTTCATAGTGACAATTTCCTCTTGTGCTGGTTGTTTGAATTAATGCACACTCAGTAATACCCCTTATTAATAACATCACAGTATTTGATAAAAGTAGCAACCTACCACATTACAGAACTGATACCCACACACACATATGCACAAAATGAAAGACTGTACGACGAACATGGTTTTGAAAAATATTGATACCAGGATACAAACTGAATTTGTTCTCGTATGTGTATGAATTTTCTCTAAAGGCCAGTTGTCACTTCCTGTAGTAGATCTTTGCTCTGTCCAGAGAGCAGAGAGCACATGCTCAGCTAACTTACAGCAATATTTAAATGGCTTTTTCAAGTTAAAAGAATCCTATACTCATTTATTGCAAATTTGCAGCTTCTGTATCCTGACAGTGCAGTTCATAAAGCACCCCTTCAATCTCATTTTATGGTAGATGAACTCTTCTATTAGAAGAGCTTTTCATACAAGAACAAGTTAATTTCAAGATTAAATTAGCCTTAAGGTAATTTCAGTGACCCCAGTGAGAGCTGCCTTAGACCTTTTATGTGAAAAAGTACCTTACTTTTCAAAGTTTGATTTTTATAAGGCAGCTGATACTTTAGTGACTTTTGAGCTGGGTAACTAAACTTCTTGTAGAAAGTAAAAGTAACTTATAGAGAAATCTGGATTCTTTCTCTGTGTTACTACTTTTGCCTATCAGATGACAGCAGTATGCTTTGATCTCTTTTTACTGAATTTTCTCTTCCACAGAGTCCATAAAAATTCAGAGGTCTCTACATGCTGCAAAATACTGTTCAGTTTACCCCAGTTTTGTGACTAACAAAATGGCAGCATAAATACACACTTTAAACTTTGTAAGGAGTTGCTGAAATGTATCATTGAGTAGATTTGTATCTTTCAAAACAGTTTATACTTGGTTGGTTCAGCAGAATAGAAACATATATTGATAAACAAGATTTTTTACTCCAAATTACATTATTTATAGTTTTGGATAGTTCTAATAGCTAAAGCTCAACTACTATAATGGATTCTTTTTTAAAATTATTTGAAGAATAGAATAAACATATTTTAATAAGTGTGCTATTTGTATGCATGCTTTTTGTCTTTTTTTTTGTTTTGTTTCCTACTTAAACATCTGATGTTTTAAAGAAAACAGACTAGAGCAGAAAGTGAGCATACTTGCTTACAGTTTACTTGCAACACAGGAAAATTTTCTGAAAGTTCTAAATAGGCAAATTGCAGACAAACAGCATTCTCTGACACTCCTTAAAAACTTTTGAAGTGACATAGTTTCTTGTTCATGATATTGTTTCTTTGTCTGCATGGAGTGTACTTCTCCCTGTTTGAGTTGTAAAGTTTTGCCTCAGGATAAGGCTTTGAAAGACATTCTTTTCTCTGTATTTTAATGAGTACATCTCATAGCTGACACACATACAGCTTTGGGTTGCAATTCTCTGTAGTCACTAGCGAGTTACTTGGTCTGTTCTACTTATGAAATAGTTGAGAAGACAATAGCTGCCCTAAGCTTCCTCATGTGTAAGGAGTGCTTAAACTCAGGATACTGCCATGTCAACCTTGTGCCTTTGTCTTGTTGTGGATCAACTCAGTTGCTTCTGAGACGCAGAACATGGTTTTTATGAGGTGGAGATAAATAGTTGGCTAATATAACTTTGTATCGTTTCTTAATACAGCAATTTCACAATTATAAGCCACACCTGAATATAAGCTCACTTTTTTTTTTTTTTTTAAGCAAGGATCCATGTGTAACAAAGTAACAAATTAGTAACAGAATCAATGCCAGCTGGGTTTGGTGTCAGGTGCTCAAGTTGCAAACAGTTTTCATAGACCAGGGAAGCCTTTAAAGGCAGCCCCAGGCACTCTCCCCAGCTGGCTCTCACTTCTGGGTTGGCATTTCACTGGGATTTGTCCATAGATAAGCCGCACCTGAATATAAGCCGCACTACTGGGGTAGGCTGGATTCTTCAAGGAAAAGGGTGCGGCTTATAATCGTGAAATTACTGTAATTATTTTGCATAATGCAGAGAACCAGTCCTCGTAAGTTCACAAGTGCTTCTACAATCCAATTTATATTGTAGCTGAACAAACTGATTTAGTCACTGATAGTAAATTGTTTACAAGAATTAAGCTGTTTATAATATACACTGAAGGGTATGGAGTTAGCTTTTATATAGGTGGATGCTGAAACTTTCTAGTCTTATCTGTTTTCTATAGTTCTGAGCTACCACTGCCACTACTTTATATGCAAACAATCACACTGGTAAGCTTCATTATTCTCCTTGCTAACACAGGCATTTGTTTGGCATTGTAACTGCATGTTATCAGTTCAGCATTTAATTATGCTGTAGTAGTAAAATACAGTTGATTCACGAGACACTATCAAGAAGAGATTATTTTGCCTCAGCTAACTAAAAAAGTCCTCTTTGCGTTATCCAGCACTCTGGATATTTTGGGGTACTGGAATAGTTCAGATAGGTCTTACTGATGTGAGAGAAAATTGTTGTATAGGAAATACATAGTATGACAGCATATGGTATGATCTGTGACTTAATTTTCATGATAAAATACATGCATTTTTAATACTCCTCTAAATAGCATTTACTGCATGCTACAAAATGCATGTTCATTGTAATTGAGCTTTAATTTAAAATACTGTTTTTGAAAGGAAAAATAATGAAATAGTGTAGATTCTAAGCAACAACAGTAGCAGTGTTATGAGAAAATGGAGCATTTATGCAGTAAGAATCTATTGCTTAGAATTTTTAAAAACACTTTTTTTAGGGTTGAATGGTAGAATAGAAAATCTGTGTATGTTTACAAAGCTGTACTACCAATTATATAGGTTTATGGACTACACTATATCTTACAGGTTTACTAGTAATATATTACTATCTTATACTATCTTTTTGTGGGTTAGAACATCATGAATTTTCAATAAATGTATCAAGATTTCCAGTTTTGGTCATTCAGGGGTTTTTTTCTCCCTGTGCCCACCCCAGTAGGAGACTTTAGAAGACTCAGGACAAGTACTGATTACCTTGCAGTTCCCACAGGCACTTTCTTTTTCAGTTGTCTTTGTGAATTTTGTTGGCATTCAGTCCATTATCACTTCCTGGTGGGGTAAATCACACATCCAGCCTTCAATCCACATTTTAATCAGCTGATTATTTTCAAAAAGTGAAGTGTTCTTGAGGATTTTCTCAAGGTTTATATTGTGCTCAGGCAATGAAGCCCCATTGGAAATACACTGGATCTGTGTTTCGGTGTTACTCTCTTGAAGTAGTTTCCACATAGCTTAATTTTGAGATCAGAAAAGGCTTGGTGAATCTGTGAATCTTCTCAGCTGGCATTATGGTTGTATGTGATAAATAAATGCATGTCACAGCATATGTATAAGTCATACTATACTACATCCACTCTTTCTCAGGCTTCCCAAAGGGCACATGTTCCTTCAGTAGCTTCAGTAATGTAATGCTTCGGCTTAATAGTTTTTATTTGTTTGATAGAACTATAATAGAGATGAATTAAACATATATAGAAATCATCTTCTTTTTCTTCCCTTTGTCACTGCAGTGCTTATGGTCAGTACTGGTGTCTCCTTATCTTCCTCTTCCTCGCTTAGGTGGTGGAGGCACATAGACAAGTTAATTTCTGTGTTAGCCTATCTGAACTAAACTTCAAGTTTGTTAAAAACCTCAAGAGGCTGTAGAAATTGAATTTTATTCTTAGGAAACACCTCTACTTGTATACATTCTCTTAAAACCTTACAGCACTTTGTTGCTGATGATGTGTACCTATATGAACTGCCCTAGTGTTAGGAAAGTATGATAGCAATTTTAGAAAGTTAGCTCTTGGTTTTGAATTGGGTTTTCTCAATTATTACAATTCAGCTGTTATTTTGCCTTGCTGATTGTGTGGTACAGTAGTGAGATTTTCCAGAATAACACTATCCTCAGCTTGTCTCTCTCAATGTTGCACTGGAAGCACCGTCTCTGGGAGTTGTGGTGCTCGATATTTTGCATCATACAGTTGTGTGTAACAGAACTTTATAGTTATATGCGTGGTGCAAAATTGGCTTATACAAATTTTGTCATACATAATTTTCACTGATTGACAGAATATTTGGTGAGTGGCTGTATACTTGGTAGGAAAAGAACATACAACAGCTGTTTTTTTTGTAAGGTGTTTCAGACACATTGTAAAGCAAATATATGAGTTGCATACCCTGTCCAGGTATTTATGTTTCGATAGTACAAATTTTTAAAAAGTCTCTCTATGACTGAAATAAAATTTCTATTTAATTGTTCTTTCTAATTTAACAAAACAAACTAACAAATGACCAAACCAACCAAAAACTACACCTTAAAATGTCATTTAAATCTAGTTGTGTTTCTGTCTTATTTGTCTTTGCTACAGTGTCATAATACAATTCAGAAATAATATTGAATTTTTAAGCATGAGATAATTATGGATGATGTCCACCTTAGCTTGCCCAGGTGGTATGAACAGGGTATATCCAGATAAAATAATTTGCCTCAGTGCAATGACTTCTTGACTTATTAAACTCTTGGTTTGATGTAGCCAGCAGTATTCTGTAACAGGGCACCAATGTTTTGCTACTGAAGCTAACCATTTGCTTATTACTCTCTTATTTCCAGTGAATAGGTTTTAAAATCTGTTAGCACTGAGGCTGCTGTGAAACCAGTTTGATTTTACAAAAAATTGAAAGTTTTTACATAGAGTAAACCTCCAAGGTAGTAACAGTAATAGCTGGGAGTACCATCATAAGCAAAGCAGGTAACTTGCAAAGCAATCAAATGTTATTTTATTTTTTTCTAGACTTTCATGGATGTAGAAGATCGTTTCTGTCCCTATTGTGGGCAGGTACATTACCTATCAAAAGCACCATGTGCTCATGGCAAGTATTGCTTGGTTCACTCCTATCCAATAAAACACACCAGGAAATGTCGGCATAGACCCAGAGCATCCCACTCAAACTCAAGCATCTGTGTGTCAAGGCCAACAGTTAAACACACTGGGCTTCCACGCAGACACTCCACCGAGAGTGTGGTGACTGTTGGTAGTCCCCAGAGGCGTCCAGGAAACAACACCAAAGCAAGCTGTGGTGATCCCACCGAGAGTTTTATAAACAGTTGTTTCCAGAGACGTCCAGGAAACAACACCAAAGCAAGCTGTGGTGATCCCACCGAGAGTTTTATGAACAGTTGTTTCCAGAGACGTCCAGGAAACAACACCAAACTGAGCTCTGGGGATCCCACTCAGAGTTTTATGACCAATTGTTCCCAGAGGTGTCCAGGAAACAACACCAAAGCGAGCTCTGGCGATCCCACTGAGAGTTTCATGACTGGTGTTTCCCAGAGGCATCCAGGAGACAACACCAAAGCAAGCTCTGGCGATCCCACCGAGAGTTGTATGACCTGTCGTTCCCAGAGGTGTCCAGGACACACCACCAAAGCGAGCTCTGGTGATCCCGCTGAGAGTTTTGTGACTGGTGTTTCCCAGAGGCATCCAGGAAACAACCCCAAAGGGAGCTCTGGTGATCCCACTGAGAGTTTCATGACTGGTTGCTCCCAAAGGTGTCCAGGAAACAACACCAAAGCGAGCTCTGGGGATCCCACCGAGAGTTTTGTGACCGGTTACTCCCAGAGGTGTCCAGTAAACAACACTAAAGCAAGCTCTGGGGATCCCACCGAGAGTTGTATGACCTGTTGTTGCCACAGGCATGCAGGAAACAACCCCAGAGCGATCTGTAGTGATCCTGCTGAGAGTTGTATGACCTGTCGTTCCCAGAGGTGTCCAGGAAACAACCCCAAAGCAAGCTCTGGGGATCCCACTGAGAGTTGTATGACCTGTTGTTGCCACAGATATCCAGGAAACAACCCCAAAGCAAGCTCTGGGGATCCCACTGAGGGTTGTATGACCTGTTGTTGCCACAGACATCCAGGAAACAACGCCAAAGCAAGCTCTGGGGATCCCACTGAGAGTTGTATGACCTGTCGTTCCCAGAGGTGTCCAGGAAACAACTCCAAAGCAAGCTGCAGGGATCCCACCGAGAGTTTTATTACCAGTTGTTCCCAGACGTGTTCAGGAAACAATACCAAAGCGAGCGGGGATCTTCTAGAGAGGCACTCTGAATGCTTTACTAAGAGTGAGCATCCTTTTACTCCACGCACGTTACTGTCAGATGCTAAATCTTACCTGTCTGGGTACAGGTATTACACTCCTCCTCGAAAGATAAAGAAAAACCATCGCAAGCGCCATGCAGAAGCCGAAACCCAGACTGATATGAGGTACAAGTACAGAGATTGAATCTTTATTTGGAAATTCTGGGATTCAGATGTTATCATATCTTCATTTAAACAAGATGTTTTGGTCTCATTACATTTGTATAAAACCAGAATAATTATTCTGAGGTTATTCTAGATATGCCTTAGCAAAGGCTGGAACAGAATGTGATTTTCCTCTTTTCACTTGACATATTTTTCTGTCTTTTTTCTGGAACACCTGGTTTACAGTAATTTCATGCTTATAAGGCGCAGCCTTTTGACTAAAATTTTGATCAAAACCGAGAAGTGAGCCTTATAGGCCAGTGCGCCTTATATATAGGCAAAGTTCAGAGAATTGCCACAACTTGGAAGTGCACCTTATACTCCGGTGTGCCTTAGAGGTGTGAAATTACTGTAATCTATTTTCTCATTGGCTATGAGGTGCCACTAAATTCAAACTCTGGAATCTCACATCTGCTGGTGATAATCATTCTCTCTCTCTTCCGTATGCTCTCTGATGTATAGTTCTGTCTTGAAAATAATTAACCAATATAAGCATGCAAGTAGTTCCCCACTATTGCCCTTGTACTCTCATACTTTCCAGTCTATTAAGTAATATACCATGCAAACATCATTTTTTTAACTCTTGAATGTAGCTCTTCATTGTTTTTTTATCACTTGAATTTGAATACATTCAGATATACCCCGTATAAAGTATTTTAAACAAAATTAC
>VRYO01001269.1:2511597-2532374 GCA_009812075.1 Sialia sialis | reverse complement strand
TTCCAAACTTTGTCCATATATAAGGCACACTGGATTATAAGGCGGACGGGTTTTTTTTTGCAGCGAGGATCCGCGCGCAGCTTTTGCAAACTAACAAATTACTAGCGGAATCGTGCGATTGCGGGGTTTACTGGCAGGTGCTCAATTTGCAAACCTTTTTTACAGATTGGCGTAGCCTTTAAACGCAGCCCCAGGTGCCCTCCCCGTGCCGTGGGCCCCGGCACTCCCGCCCGCCTTTCTCGCACACCCTGCAGCCGCCGCTGGGCTGCTCGCTGCTCGCACAGCTCTTGCTGCTCATGGCTCTCGCCTGCTCGCAGTCATTTGATTGCGACCTTCATGTTTGTTGCTGTGCAGTGTGAAACAGAAATTGTTTTGAGATCCCTTTAATACTCAGACTTTTTCCATATATAAGGTGCACCGGATTTTAAGGCACACTTCCAGGTTTCGATCAAAATTCTAGGCTTCAAGGTGCACCTTATAGTTGTAAAATTTCTGTAATTCTTTGTGCTTTAGGCTTGTGTTTGCCTAACTTAAGGCTTATAATAGAGGTCTCAAATGCCAGCTGTAGGTAACTTTCTTGACTATAGAGAAACCGAAATTATAATCTTTAGGCACAATAAAAATTTTATGTAAAGAAAACCATGCAAGATGTATTCCATTTTTTATTTTCTGCTTATTAAGACTGGAGAATGACTCAGTAGAGTTTGGTTGGATGCTTTGGGAGACTCAGATGCTATGAAAGAGAAAAAGCATTGAAAAGCATTGAAATTTTTTTTCTGCTTGTTTTCTTTCCTGTTGTCTTTCAAGCAGAACTCCAGAATTTTAGCATGTCTGATTCAGAGAAATTGTCATCAACAACTCTTTTAGAGCTATTAAAATAGAGATAAGAGGAAGTCGTGTCTAACACTAACAAGATTTTGTACATCAAGGAGATACACTGAAATGAGTGGATGCTGCCAAATAAGCAGTTAAATCCTTCTCAGCTTCCATTTAGGACCAACAGTTTTCAGCTGCAGTCAGATTCTCTAGAAGCTTCTATGGAGGCCTTTCCCTAGAGTATCAAACTGCAATTGTACACTTGCTTTCCAATTAGCTCCCCTTTCTTGAGTGCAGTGCAGATTCTAAATGCTTGCCAAGATTCATTGATTCCCTCGCTGGGGATCTCTGTGCTAATTTATACCACAACAGAAAGTTAGCATAAAGACAAAGCACCATGACCACTTTTCTAATAGTCTCACATTTTGCAGTCTTTTATTATTATCCAGATTGAAGGAAAGACTTAGTTTGTCATGATAGCTTTACTTTTTATGAAAAATAACTGCTGATAAAAGAATTATAAAATCTTAATGGCCTTTCCCGTGAAGGTGATTAAACCTACTAAAATATGTCATATGTGTTTCTGTGGTAAAGCATTTAACATTGGGGTTTCTATTCTCCCTGCAGAGAAGAGGAGCTTTTATATTTAACTTTCATTGAAGATGTAACAAATGAAATTCTTAGACTTGGGATATTTTCTAACAGGTAAGTTACAGTTGTTTTCAATTTTGTAATGCTATATCAGAAATCCATAGACTCAATAAGTAAGGGAAGTAGTGATTATTAATAATTTTTTTATACACACACATGCACAGTCAGCCCTTGCTTTTGTTTTGTTTTCTCTTCTTTTTTCCTTTATGTAAGAAAGGGGAACTAAGAAGTATCTTTTAGTCATAGACTTCGATCTGCTGCTGTGTAGCATGAGGTAAAGGCTTCTGTTAAAAACCGACCTGGAGCCCTAGGTGGAATAATACTAAGAACTCATTTTAGTCTGCAACATCTGTTTTGCTAAATAAACCAAGTTACTAATCTTTTACACAACAAGCCTTTTGTCCCCCTTCGGTCTTTCTTCCTATTCCAGTATGAATTTAGTCTTCAACATGGGTTGCAAGGGTTGCCAGGTTCACCAGCTGGTAAATCAGGTTTTTTTTCAATATGATGCTGGTTCATTCTAAGAAAGAACTCTCAATTTATAAAAAAAAAATGGCAGTATTTCTATACATGCACAGAATATATATACAGAATCTTAACAAATTCTTGAAATTCTGCATTCAAGGCAGTCTCACTTCATAGTACTCTGATCTTGCTCTGGGTTGATAATGTTCCCAGCTGTTTTTCCTATTCTATGCACTCTTAATTTTTTCTTCTTATGTCAAGGTAGTCAATGAGAATACTAAATACACCAAGTAAAAACATTAATCTTCAAGAAATTCTGAGAACAGTCCCCTTCTGACTCTTCTATGGTAATGTTTTCTTCCCTTAGAACCCTTCTTGCACTTTTTTTAAGAATATTTTTGCAAGTAAGCTAGGTTAAATTCACTTTACTTTCTGGAATTCTGTTCCAGTGACTGTGTACTGTAGTTGTCAGGGAACACGTTTTTTTACAGAATGTTTTTTCTCATTTGGCCTAAGAAATGGAAGAGAGCTCTCAGGACTTTTCTCTGGATTTTTTTACTGAAGTTGGATTTTATTTCTTCTCTTTATTTATTCTTGCATATAGCAGCTACTATGGTGCTTCCAAGACATTTTGGATACTTCAGCATACCAGTGGAATCGTGACTGGATTGTTGATTTCTCCCAGCTGAGCATGTGTCCCCTGGGTTCCTGATTACAGGTCGCCCTCTTTATGGCAGAGTGGGATTGAAACAGTCTTAGAGGTGCCATTCAGCTAAGAAATGGAAATGAAAACCCACAGTTATTAGGTTACATATATCTGGTAAAAGTTGTTTTTCCTCTGGTGAAATAATTTGATTTTTTATTTGTAGGGTTCTGGATCAACTGTTTGAGAGCTATATCGAAGCAAATAAGCACCGCCTTGATGAGGTATGTGATGCCCTTTATAATAGAGTCTGCATATTATTTAGGTGATGTTTCCAAAGAGCAGGGCAAATGTATTGGTATATTTGAGGATAAAGGTAACCAGAATACTTAGGGGGAACCTTTCTCTCTCCTTAAATGAGATTTGCTCACTCATGGATCATGGCAGATCAGGAGTCACGGGTACAGTGGCAAAGAATGGACAACAGTCAATTCAGTGTGGTGACACTCAGTGCTTCATTTAGTCACTTGATCACAAGCAACCTCCCTTTCCTTCTGTCAGAGTTAAGCCCTGAGTGTGAGCAGTGCTAAGGTGCCATGGCGCTGGAGAAGTGTCACGCTCTTTTTCCTTCACCCCTTAGGGCAGAATGCGCCAGATGCTGGAAGTGCTGAAAGCAGACCTTGGCTGTGGCCAGGACAGTGAGGCAGAGCTCATCTATGCAGGCCGGGAAGCCTTGGACCCAGAGGACTTGGACAAGTCAGGAGAGCTCGAGTTCACTGGTAAAGGTCACAGGCTGAGGAAAGCTCCAAAAAGTGAAGAATTCGTTGACAGGTTGGACTTCTCACCAAACAAATGTGAATCACTGTCATGGAGTGGAAGGTCAAGGGAAACACACAGCAGGGAGGAGTCTTCAGAAACTCTGGATGCTGGGACAGAGTGTGGTTTCTGTGGTGTGGAATTTGAAGAGCACCCAGACACTCCACACACCTATGGGGCAGATTTCGCAGTGGCTTCTTGTGACAGTGATTTGGGCATCAGTAAGGAGCTTGATGAACTTGAGGCAAAGTTAGCAGAAACCCTTCACATGTCACGTAACTATTCATAACAGTAACCAAAACTTACCTCTTAAACAGGGCTAGAGCTCCTGTGGTTAGCTGCCTTTTTGTCAACCAGTAGTAAATTGTTGTTATTTCTCTTTACTGCTCAGATCTCTCTAGCAGGATACCATTAATTGGGCATTAATCTCTGTGTATAGATCTTAAAGGATAAAGTGTTAGTTATCAGAATAATTTTGTTGATTTTGCCTATAATTGTATAACTCAAAACAAACTTCAGAATATTAAAATGGGATTTATATGTTTTAGACCTGTAATAATAAGTTATGAAATAATTATTGTTTTAAATAAATTAATTGATAGTGGTCCTGCTATAAAGATCTCAGATTTTGTAGTCTGAAAAAAATTCAACAACTTAACATAAATTTAACATCAAAAAATGTCCTCTTCCAGATTTGAACAAACAGTTAGACCATGTAGTGTACTATGTTACCACTCGCAGAAGCCCCCAAGAAGAAAATCTGGCTTCTAACAGATCTGTGTAGATTAATGACTGTAGTTTTTTATTTTCAGTTCTTAACTGAATGAGACTGCTAAGGTTAATTTCTTGCACTGATGATAGCCATGGCATAACAGTACTGTGTGATGACTAGGACTATCTAGAAGACACATCAGGCGCCTTGTACAGCAAATGGAAAAGAGGTGGTATATTTTCAGGTTAAAGTTTAAATTAAGTCAGCACATGCATTGCATGAAACCAACCAAAATGTGATTGTATAATCAGAGTACAGCTATTTCCTGGCATTCCTGTTGCTGCAGAAAGAGTTCAAAAGGTTCTGAAGTAATGCTGGCAAGTGACATTGTCTTGCTGTAGGTGAGGAACTAGGAGAAGTCTTAGAAGCTAGGATAAAGCCTGTCCTCTAATATCTCCTAGGGCCAGTTTTTAACCTTCTTCCTGCAAGGACAGGCCAGTACCAGTTCTTACACAACAGCTGTCCCCACCTGCTTCCCCTGTGCCTCATGAGCATCACCCTGAGCCTGTGACTCTGTCAGCCAGATGACACATTGCAGCTTCAGGTTGCTCCTGTAGACACCACTGCTTCACTTGTGAAGAATACATTTTAGACAAAAAAGAAATGCCAAAAAACAGCTAGAGGAAGCCAGTCAGAGAAAAATATGTCTGGCACAATCAGAGCACTGCAGTGCAGAACAGAGTTCCCAAAGAAACCAAAAGGCACTTTGCTGGGTGCCTTGTCCACAATAATAAATTGCAATTAAATGACTGGAGACGAGAGTTTATTTTAAAACATGTACTTGTGGCTGGGCAGATGGGCACCAGCTTTCATCTGCCACACACAGTTGGCTGCCTTGTAAATCTGGCCTGCAGCATGAGTGCTCTGGTTTACTGAAAAGCAGGTGAAAAAACGTGAGGACTTCATCCCTCCCATCAGAGCCTGTCTTGTTGAAAAGATTTGGCCGCAGGGCTGAGTCAGTACAGTGCAGGGAGGGTTTGTCCTCGGTACAAGCGTTCACAGACCTTCTCCCATCCTCAAGGAAAGTCCTTCTCTATTCCTTACCCCAGAGAGCTGAAGAGAACGGATGTCCTAGGAGGCTGTTGTTTCAACTTCACAAAGAATTCTGACACAAAGGACTGGTTGGAAAACTAAAGAGCGGGGTTAGATCTATCCAAGTATAAAGCCTCTTTGCTTCTCAGATAGGATTTCACTCTTGGGGTCCCTCATTCCAAGTTGTCCATTCTTGGTCAATAATGGGAATTTAGGGGTTTTTTCCCCTACCTGTCTTAACTCTTGTGACTTGTACGTCATAAAAAATGTCACTCAGCAAACTTTGGCTTCTTGTCAACATGAGTCTGATTAAAGATTAATAAGAATTTCACCTTCACATTCTGTAAATGAAAAAATACTGTAAGAAAACACCACAGTAGTGAACCTCACCAAAAGGCACAAGTAATGACTTACTCATTTCCTGTAATACATGTAACACAAAAATAAATAAAAATAGCTTCTTGACCATATTTCATGTTGATTACTGTCTCAACATCAATGACTTTTTTTCTGGGTAGATGCAACTTGAAAGAGGAAATAAATTGATTAAAACAGACCTTTCACAAAGAAAGCACCTGTCTGCCTAAACCCTAAGTGTGAACATTTGGATCCACAGTGAACTGTCTGGTAACAAACCAGAGAATCACACACCCCAGTGTCCAGCAACTGGAGCAGTTAGATCAGTCCACAGAACTGATTTCTCTTTCTGTAAAGGAACTCCTATCAGATAGCAGGGAAAAAACATTCTAGATAAATGTTACCTATATAAAATCAGTTTATCTGCAGAGCCAAGAGCAAATTCAGGCTACCTTGGACTTGAGACTTTCTTCTATTCACATTTTTCAAGGTGGTGTTTAAAATGTAAGTTGTTAAAAGACCTTGATAAGCAAGCCTGACCCACATCACTGATAATCAACACTGCAAAGTTTGGGGATTTTTTGAGAGTTTTAGTTGGTTGGGTTTGAATTTTTTCTCTCATCATGTTTTACTTTGTGTTATATTCGAGTCGTGGCACAAGCAGGAGCAGAACAAGGCACTCACACACCATTATATATTGGAATCCTTCAGATGTGACCAATTTAGGAGGAGTCAGCAGCAATGATCTGCTATGTAAAGGCTTTTTTTCTGCCCAGATTATTGTGGGTCATGAGTACATACACCACAGCATCTTTTTTTTTCCAAATAGTCAGAAGCCTGCTAGTGTTACTTTGCTCTAACAAAGCAGCCTCTTATCTTTAAAGCTACTGCTCTTTTTTTCAAAGGTAGGATTCTGTTTATTTACAAAGCAAAGTAGGGCTTTCGGTCATTTAAAGTGAAGATTAATGGGATCAAAAGAAAAAGGTGCTTACATGTCTTAGGGCTGACCAGAAAACAACAGCCTTCAAGCCATCCTTTTGTCCTTGATCCACCCAGTGTCTAGAGCTCCTACAGAATTTTCATTTAAGCTTAGCTGTGGAATGACTTCACGATCTTGTTTCTCTGCACTTCTATACACTTTATCATTTATAGCTATGCAAGGGTAGTTGTAAGAATGATGCAGCTCAACTGACAGCATTTCATGATTCAAGTACATGTGGCTCCATCAGACGATGGGGAAAACAGGACTGCTGTGTTCCTCAGCAATGTTTTGTGTAGTGTTTATGAGTAAGAGAACTGTAACATGAGCATAAATAAAAATTAAGCCCAGGAATTTCATTTGTAGCCCCTAAGGCAGGCTGTTCCTTTGTGGTGACAGCACAGTTTCTAACCAGCAAGCCATTCTAATAATGCCCTTTAGTGCACTACCACTGTTCCTGTGTCTGAGTACCTGGGAGAGGCAGCAGCCCCAGGCCACAGCCTGGAAAAGGTAGAGATAGCAATGGAAAATGAATGTTAAGAGAATACAGGAAGAAAGGACTAGCAAAAGGGAAATCAGTTACTGATTCCATCTGTTTTAAAATGGTGGGACCTATTATTGGGTAGAGCACAGGTGCGGAGTAGAGATTTAGGTGCCACTTGTTAACAGTGGCCTTGAAACGTTTTTTAGACCTCCCTCAATTTTCCTGCTTTTGTATCATAGCGCCTGTATTTGAGATCTAAAAATTTATGCCAAGGGGAAAAAAACCAACAAAACTGGAACTCAAGGTCTACTTCAGAAAGCTATAGGAAAGTGCAGTATCCCCCTTTAATTTTTGACCACCCAAGAAGCACACATTGATAAGCAAGTGCAGGGCACTACAGCTGTGTGATGTCTCCAAAGCAATCGGTCTTTTTTCTCTGGCACTACCCCAGGCACTCAACCTGCTATTCTCAAGACCTGACACCTGGTATGTACACAGATTACAAGGAACAGAACAGCAACGAGCAGTTTTAACAAAAATAATTTCTCATCTCCAAAACAACCAAACCAGATACAAGTAGTCCAATCTTCCTTTTTACTTTAGTAAAATCTGCTTCATTCAGAAACAACCACCTTCAGTTTGTATTCCAGTAGTAAAGCACATGATACGCAAACAGGTGAGCAGTAAATTAATCTGCCCCAGCACGGGTCACAGCCAGTCAAGGGATCCAGTTTCAAAACCTGTAGCAGGTCGTGGGCCAGCGGAAGTTGAGCGTGTCACAGGGATAAAGCATCACTGGGAAGGGAAAAGAAGAATCAGCTCTTAGCACTGGCATGACAAATCTGCTGAGCTGTAGAGCACCCATCGCTCATCTCCATTTCAGCCACCTTAAAGAAAGTCTAGGAGGACTCCAGGGTGTCAGGCAGTTGATGAGTAGCAACAAGAATTGGTAATTCAATTGAAGGATAAAGTGAAGGATCCAGACTTAAGGATGAAGTGTCTACTTTGAGGAGACTTTCTATTTTCTGTAGAAAGTGTCCAGAGTAACTGGGTTCTTAATGGTACCTTTTAGCTGACCCACTAAGCTAATTCTAGCTGACAACAAAGGGCAGGGGGTGTACCTGGCAGCCAGGTGACAACACACAAAACTTCACTTGCATTCATCTTTGAATCCATGACACTGGCCAGTAAAAAGCATTGGCTCTCAATCTCACACCACATTTTGGAGTGTTGGAATGCCAGACATCCCCACCGCGGCCAACACAGGCTGCTGCTGCTCTTGCAGATCACAGGCTTCAGCACACACAGGTTCCCCTGCAATCCTTCCAGCCCTGCCACATTGGGAGAATGAAATTGGATCTTGAGAAGGGCAAGGAAAGGCGACATAAATGGAGTAGGGAGACCTCTGAAACCTGAGAGAGAGAAACTCAACAGAGCCTCAGGCTGGCAGGCAACAGAGCTGTGCTGTCCCATTCTCGTAGAGGACAGGCAGCGTGATCTGTAGCACGAGGTGCAGAGCTCTCTGCAGGTATCCCAAGAATTCAGCAAGCCTGCAGGACTCCCCTTCCAGTATCTGTGTGAGGGCTGCAGCATACCTTACATCTCACAGCAGCCAGAGACTGGTTCCAGATGAGTAACAACTATGAGATGACCCCAGCTCTTCCAAGTATCCATTTCTCTCACTCCTAAGCATGCTCACATGCCAAAGAAGTGAAGCAACATGTTAAAGGCCATCAGGTCTCCTGTCAGCCTGGGAATTCCTTGCCGGACCTCAGAGGTGCAGCCTCTCCAATCAGAAATTCAGTCAGAGGCATTTGACGCCCTGCTTTTTCCCAGTGTTTGACACAAGTGAAACCAGAGATGACACAGATAGCACAGGTTTGAAAGCTGGCTGTGAGGCTTCCCAAAAGCTGGGCACAACCATCTAAGATAACAGTGGGTTGTAAGAGTAAGATAGAAGAGCTTCTGAAGCTTTCGTCTTGGTTTTCCCCTCCCTGGACACAAGCTTGCATAGTGGCTACTCCCATCCCACCCTAATAGTTTTTAGCTTTATACAGGGTTTCAGAATAAACATCGGTCTTTAAAGGCCCTTACTATGCCTTTCCATAGGGTGTGTTTGCTCCATGGCTCCTCCTCACTATTTGAACATCATAGAGTATCTGTTTGTTTCACTTTATGGTGCTATCAGATCTCCCCAAAGGATTCTTGGGCACATCTCCCCAGCCAGCTCCTTGTTCCTCCCTTGGCCTGAGGAAGCAGCTGGCAGGTGAGAGCAAAGCCCTGCCATAAAACACCCGTGGTGGACTCAGATACACTCCAGTAACAAAGCTGAGGGGCAGGTGAGTGGTAGGATGGGCCAGCCTGTGGCCACGTATCAGAAAATTCAACCATTAGTATTTGTACAGCATTTCCAGAATGTCCATTACCCTCAGTTCTGTTTATTCATCATTACTTAAACACCAAGCACTTTGCAGAAGGATAAGGCTTACCTTTTGCCTGGAAAACAGGCTCAAGTACAGAATTTTACTTCCAGCTTGATATATGCACTAAAAATGCTAAACTCACCATGGCAGCCCTCCTAACACCATGACACTAAGGACAAATTTGCTCTGACTGCAGGGAGTGCACACACTCAGCAATGCTCCTTATTTGAGGGGTTTTTTTCAGTTCATAGAAGCTACTGCATCTGATACCTCTCATTTGGATTCCTACTCTTGTTCTGGTTGAGCTAGAAACTTCTCAGCTCCCCTAAGTTTTTCATGCACCAAGTTCTGGAGCTCTTGCCAAGAAAGCTTCTGGCCAGATGTGCCAAATCCAAGTCATGTCCCTGTCAGCCAGCTCTGGCTACCAGGAGTCTCTAATGGGGATTTTAACAACTTCAGTTCAAAACCATCTGGATTTCTGAAGATACCTTTGCCAGAGATCTAAAACCAGTATAAAAAGTGTGATCAAAACTGCTGAGTGGTTTACCATAAGCCTTGGGTCCCAGGAAGGCACATTTACCTCTTCTGATTTTGAATCCATGTCCAATAAAAGAGCTTTTCTATACTGAACATGGCACAGGACATTCCCCAGGACTTGGGAACTGATCAGACAAGTACAGATGTATCTATGGTCTTACCTGAAGCTGATTAATGCTTTCAAACTGAGTGCCCCTAGAAGACAAAATTTTAGTTAAAAGCCTGATTGTTTCAGATGGACAATGTCCTAGACATTTAGCAAAGACAAGGGAAATGCCATTGTCCTGTGTGAAACTGTCATGTCCAGTGTGCAATTCTTGCATTCACCTCACAGAGCCTCCTGCCAGGTGTGCAGAGTAAGCTGTTGGGTCACCTCCCTTTTTAACTCAATGCCATTTCTAGAATGAAAATACAGTAATTTCACGATTACAAGCCGTACCTTTTTCATTGAAGAATCCAGCCTACCCCAGTAGTGCGGCTTATATTCAGGTGTGGCTTATCTATGGACAAATCCCAGTGAAATGCCAACCCAGAAGTGAGAGCTGGCCGGGGAGGGCGCCTGGGGCTGCCTTTAAAGGCTTGGCTGGTCTATGAAAACTGTTTGCAACTTGAGCACCTGACACCAAACCCAGCTGGCAGCAATTCTGTTGCTAATTTGTTACTTTGTTACACATGGATCCTCCTGCGGCTTATATTCAAGTGCGGCTTATATATGGACAGATCCCGTGGTCTACCCGGCTACCGGGAGGTGTGGCTTATATTCAGGTGTGGCTTATAATCGTGAAATTACTGTAACTTCAATGCTAGTTGTTGGCAGCAGCTCCAATGATAGTAAGCATACAATCAACTGTTCTCTCACATGCTTTTGGAAAGGGTTCTCCAATTTTCAGAAGTTTTTAATCCCTCCTACACTTAAATGTTAGAGGGAAACTGGAAGTTCAGTACCAAAAACAGCCTTAGAAAATGCAAAACATTGTGAAAAATTATGACAGTGTGTGACAGGCACAAGATTTTCCTGCCACAAAGATCACATCTATTAGTACCTGGCAGCACAAGTTTTATAATCAGTACTAGCAGCACATTGGAAGAGGGATCACACCTTTGTGAACTGAAGGCTAAGTCCCAGCCTAGGACTACACATGAACAGTAAGTTCTGTGATTTTTCCTTTAGTAATGGAACAATAAAAACTCATAATTGCTTCAAATATTTATTTCCATGGCAAAAATAGACTATAATATATTCATTTCACATATATTACATTCAGTAATACAAGCTCTTCTGTCTATGAAACACAATTTATACATTGTTTTACAAACCAATTTCAGTTTTACAAGAATTAAAGCTGGTTTGATTATACATTTTTACAGTATTGGTGGCAAGACAGCAAAAAAATAGACACGTTAACTGCTAGCTTAGTACTAGAAAATAATACTTCATGTTTGCTACTTTTAAACAAAGTTCCATTTAAATCCTTGCATACTGGCTCAAGTGAAAACTGAAGAAAATGGAGCCAGATCCTGTATTCCTCTGATGCTATGGACTCAGTCCTACCAAACTGCTGACAGGATTTCTTAAGGTCTGTTTGCTTTTAATGAATGATTTCAGCAGTGTGCAGGACTGTACATACTTGCTGATTTGCCAGGTAAAGCCTCTTAAATTTCCATCCAAGTGCCCCCAGAGAAGCCACAAAGAGGACAGATAAGTTGGGTATTTCAAAGCAATTTAAGCAAGTATCTTTGTAAAGAGCAGACACACCTTGTCTGTCAGAATTATCCAGGATTAGCAAGGTGACAGACTGGAGGATTTCACAGGGGTTTTCTCAATCAAATTTCCTACCATTCTAAAAATTAATGGCATTTGCAATGTCTTTATGGTATTTTAAAAGAAAGTCTCCTAATTTTACCTAAATATTTCCAAATGGAAAAAGAGCATTTAATTCCCTTTATAAAAGTCAGGCACCTTCTGAAACTCATAAAATTAATAATTTGGTAGTTTCAATTGCTGCATATCTGAACCAAAAGAACATTACAATATCTACAGACTTGCTCTTGACTTGCCACAGACTGGATCTGTTGTAAACTCTGTTGGTTAGATTCTTTACACTTGATTTCTATCTTCATTCCTTAAATAGAGCTGAAGAACAGACTTCAACAAAACAAACACTGGAGGTTATTCACCACTGAATGCAGCATGATGTGGAAAACAGCAAATAGAACCAAAGGCTATTTAGCAACAGTTTCTTTTAAAATGTGCACAGTATTACACTGCTTTAATGTCACTGTGTTGCAAATGCTTCACTGCAACACAACTTCTAAGTACATGAATTCCACATTTCCAGAGTCTCCGTGTTAGCCCAGCCTTAATCTGGTGCAACTCACACCAACTGTAAACACCTGGCTTCATTCAAAACATAGCTAGACTTTTGAATCATCTCACCTGCATTAGAAATTATCACTGCAAAACTGCAAGTATGCCTATTCCCCCTGCATTTCGTATCTGTAAAACCAGAGACTGTGGTTTGAAAAATCTGACCTGTAGTATGTAAACAGAAATTGAGCTGACAGATTACATTCAGTACATTTGGAAAGGAAGATATGTAAAAATAACAGCCTCTGAAAAAATATTTGTAGTTTAAAAAAATCACATTTTAAAAAGCCAGTAAAAATAACACCTATGACTACATATTCACTTACCCTACCATGCCATGAAAAACATACCATATGACTCAAACCCCACTAGCAGCTCTACTTTGGATACAAAACATTCCAAATCCTCCTCCAAATGCCTTCTGCCACTCCTCAAATCCTGACTCTCTATGTCCAAAATTCTGTTCTTGCACAAGAGAATTTCTTTTGAACTCTCATCTACTTTTCCTCTGAATGCTGAACTTTCCCGTATGCACATTCCTGCTGCATTCTTTCGGTTAATTCTTGTAATCTGTATTTAAATTTAAAGCAGACGTGCATATTCGTGCTTCAAGGGCTCAAGCTTTCATTGGCAGTAAGCCCACTCTAATTCCTACAGTATCATGAAGAACTGCAGGAATTTTGCATCTCGCAGGGCTGGACTCTGGCTTTGCACAACTTTATCGGGAAAAAAACTCAACCCTAAACACTAACGCATTGAGTTCTTAGCAACCGAAGCATTGATTCTTTTAAATAGATAATTTGAACTACTGAAATAGAGTCATGGGTTCACTGTTTTTAAGTCCAGGGATTTAGTAATGCTATTGATATTAAAACTGAGGTCTCATTACACAGCTGTGATAAACAACCCTGCAGTTTCCAAGTTTGGTCCAGAAGCCATCAAAATATATGAGCCACTCAACTTTAACAGCTGCTCCAACACAAAATATGCAGCAGCAGCAGCACCAGAAGCAGCAGCCTCAGTCTTACTTATTAAATTTAAAGGAGCCATTTTGGAGAAAATTGCTCTGAGTGTTGCCCACTTCAAAAAGAGATACACAGGATTACAACAGGAGCCAAATATAAAATGTCAAGAATCTTTTCCACTATAGTAAAAATTTATTTTCCTTTTATTTGTTATGACTGTATTTTAGGTTTTTTTCTAGATGTTGGTGACGACTTAGAGCAGCTTTTTATCCATAGAAATACAGGAACACTGCCTTGGTCACCTGCTTGGAATTAGATGTTTTTCTGCATACAAACTGTAGCACCCTGCACTTTTATTGTTCACTTGTGTGAAAGGTATTCCAATGAGAGAAATATTAAGGCATAAAACTTTTCCTGCTCTTCCTGGGGGACAGTAGGAAAGGAAGGCTCTGCTGTGCAGGCTGCAGAGGCTGTGCAAAACTCCCCTGAGCACCTCAAAACTTCTCCCTCACCCAAGAGGGCCAGGTGGGACCTGCATCCTAAAGCTAACCCAGCTGAGTCAGTGACATCTCTGTCATGGACAGGGCTCTGATTCAGCTTCTCAGAGAACAGATTTTAGCACAAGACTATAAAGATTCACTGGCCAAAAAATCTCTCATCAGAGCAACCAAGAAAGAAATCAAATATGCAGAAGCCCTTATTACAGTTTGCATGTTCTTCTCCTGTCTCTCCATATAATTTGATCCTAGAAAGCATATTCTACCTAGTCAACAAAAGACCACCAAATCTGACTCCTGACAGAATTATAGCACCTTTATTTGTCCCTGAGAGCTCTGGCATCCCTAGCGATTGGCATCATCTCTGCCATTTGCTGCAAGAATTTTTCATACAACTTTTCTTACTAAACAAACTCTGTTCAAATTTTGCATAATCATCTGATTTCATCCCCATAAAAACAGATACACATTTGGCAAAATTGGACAGGCTTTTAGAGAAACTTTAAGTTTTTTGACAAATAAATCCACCTCTGACTCACATTGTGACTGGATTTGGACAGTGGATATTCTTAAAACATCCAGAACTTCATGAAGCACCCAGCATGACTACATGTAAAAATGCATCCCTTTTCAAGGCTCAGAACAAAAGTGCTAAAAACTGAATAGTCGTTTATAAGTTAACTGAAAATCTAAACAATGTTTTAAAAAATATTTTTATAGAAGGTTGTGACGTTTAATTTCATTTGGTACCTAGAAGAGAAACTTCTTATTTTCAACACTCACTCAGAGCCATATGCTTACAAACAAAAGCAATCCTACAGTGTTCAGTAGAAAAACTCACATAAAGTCAAGTCTAATAATGTCAAGTCTATTACAGCAAAAACTGCTGATGGACAGAACTGAAAGCTGAAGGGGAGGAGGTAGCAGTGTTACGCTACAAAACCAAAACTTTGAATACCAGATTTGAGCACAACCACCTCTAAAAGTGAACACAACTTCTTTTAGCTAGAAACAGAAAGATAAGCCAAAAGACACACATTTCCTCACCCACCTCAGATAATCCCATAAATACTGGATTAAATTGTTGGTTATAACTGCTCCTTTTAACGCCTCACAGCTGATGTTCTGTCTCAGAAACTGCCGCTTGAAGTTCTGGTTGTCCATCATGTCATTAATCAGATCACAGTGCGAAGTTTACAAATGGAAAAGGTACAAGCTACATTTTAGAGCCTGCCCTCCCATTCAAAAAGATTTCTGCGGATAGAAGTGAACTGTGGCAAAAATTAACAACCTTTTTAAAACAAAGCATGACACAAATAGCTAAGTATGTTTGCTTCTTTCAGTACTTCTGTCAACATGTATTTGTCAGATTGGTACGTTTGCAAGGCTTACATGTAAAGAATCAGTCTTCAGTAACTGGTTTCCTCTGGATTTCCAGTTTTATATTTGGCAATTAATAATTCCTAGGCATTTTATATAAGAACAACATTTCTTTTCCCTAGTCTGAAATATTCAATCTAATTTATACTGCTTCCAAGCAGACCTGAAAGCACCAGATCAATATTGTGTACCTAAAAGTAATATATTTTGTATAAAATGACATATTAGCACAATGTCTTTTGGACCATGTGTTTAAATTTGTGGAAGCAGCTTACTACAGAGGAAATGTAGACATCCTATTTATAATTCTTAATTCATGTTTTGGGACACAACTATTGTTTTGAAGGGGGTTTAAGAGTTTCCAAACCCTTGTTAGAGCTCAGAAAAATAACAATTTCAGCGCTAATAAACCTGGCTTTTGGTTTCATTTCATTTCTTTAGGCAGATATCAAGGGAAATGTACACTTAACCATGCCTGTACACTGATCTACCATAGGGGTTTTTATAAATTAAACAAGATATCAAAAACTACAGCTCAATTTGGAACAGGGGTTTTTAACTCAGCATCTCAAAACACTTGGAAAGGCAGCAAAAACCACGCCGTCCCCACGGAAATCCAGAGATGATTATTTAGGGATACTGTCATTTGACCAGCCCCATGGGACAAAATGGAAACTGCAGTAGGCTGTACCTGCCTACCTCAGGTCCATGCCACAGCCACTGACTCAGCCACCTACACAGCTACTGAATTACCCACATCTCCAGTGTTTCCTCTAGGAGCTCTTCTGCAACTGCTCTTCATTGCAACTGCTGTACAGCATTAGCAAAATGTGCTCTAGCACTAACCAAATAATCTGGAGGATTCTACAGAAACTTCCAGTGCTTTACTGGCTTTCTTGACTGGGAACATTACATTTTTTTTAAGGTCATCTTTGCACTGTGTAAACCAGTAATCATAGCTGCCACGCCTCCTCCATTACACTTCATACAATCATTTCCACTTCACCACTCTGCACCTTCCTACTCCCATTTTAGTTCTCTCACTTCATCAACTTAAAAAGCTCTTCTTAAAATAACAGGTTAGTAATGGTATATTACCAAATGAAACAATGCATGATTATAGTCTCTATATTTAGCTACATAAATAACAGAGCAAAAAAAAAAAGTGCTTAAAACATTTGCATCCACTTTGATTTCAGCCAGTAAAATCAAACTGTCCTCTAAATATATGAATAATACTGAATATGCATTTTCTCTCATCCATTTGTTTCCAATAATCTCGTAGATACTTAAAATATCTTTCCCCTGCCTACTGCAGGTAAACATGTCTCCTCTCAAATGAAAGTTATCAACAGTTACCATTATCTTCACTTGTCTGTTCTATTACATGGCACTCCAACTAACTACCAACAGTTCCCTAGGACTTTCTGCATGATTTTTGAAAAGTTGGTTCAAACATTGTCAGTCTTTTCCTCTGAAAATATAGTTATGTTTAAAACGCTTTCTGTTGTGGCAGTTCTTTTTTTTTTTTTTTAATTTAAAAAATCTCAAATATAAAAATACGTGTCTTTAAAGCAACAGCTTAAAATATCTAAGAGCTGCTCATTTTGCTAAGTAAACCAGAGGAAACCAAATGTTCATTTTTAAAATATAGATGTATTGTTCTAAATATAAAATTGAAAGCAGAATCAAACTGCATAAGACCTTGATGTTCCCAAGGGGCAGGTTTCTGACCCCACGTGCACCAACAGATTTTAGCTTTTGCACAGTCAACAATTATGTATCCAAACATAATGTTAGTAAAATTGTACTATATACCTCCATTCCATAAAACACTTATTTTGCTCAGAGTAACACCACTCTAAAGAACAGGTGCAAGTTAAATCATTCCTTAATGTGACTGTGGCTGAACATGGGAAGAATTCAGTCCAGCAAAGATCCTGCTGAGCAGGGACTGTTACCCTGACTCGCATTTAACAGTCACACGGCAGCCCTAAATGGTAACGCTGTGATTCATCATATGAAGAGAACATCAGTGAGAGTAGGTCTGCACAACTCTGATTTTCCTTCTGTAAACTCTTGCAGTCTCTTAGGAAGTGGCAGGGGTTAGATAAGTCTAGAACTTTTGAGAAACTGAATGAGAACTCCATAGACGAACGTGTACTGCGAAAGAGTCTGCACCATCATCATTCTCTGCTGCCTCAACATATCCAACACTCGTGGGATGTCCAGCATCTGGAGGAAGAGAACAAAATATTACAACTGACTGGTGAGCCAGGAAACTGGCTTGCACTTTCCCAGTAGGAGGTTCAGAGCGGTACCTTCGTGAACTAAGGACAGAATCAACTGTTCTGATTTCAGCTCTGACAATTCGTGGCCCATGCCTGCAGTATGAGCTGCACTATACCACTGATCATCTGGGAAAGATGCATAATGGCAAAGTTACCTATCTCATGGGGGATTGATCTCCACAAATCTATTGGCTGAAAAAGTCTGCCACAGTGTTAGGAGAAGAATGCACAATAAAACAATAAGTTGAGTTGCTGAGTTTCAGTCGATATATTAAATTATTAATGAACATTTTACAGCTGTCCACTTCTGGCTAGAAGTTGAGATGACTGATTTTATTCTATTAAACTACCACTTCATCCTCTGCAAATACACTGCACTTAGGAACAAAATAATAACAAGTACAGAGACTGGCTAGAAAGCATGTTCTTGAATATTTTCGACTCTAATTAAGGAAAGGAGCAGTAAAGTCAGGATGAAATCCTGAAATATGCTCAGTTGCCTAGGGCATACTTGCTCCACTCAATGACTCAACATCTTAGCGAGTCAAGAATCCAAATGAGCATTCCAGTGCCTGGTGTGCATGTGGGCAGCTCTAGAAGATTATTAACTTCTGTTAAATTCCCAAGAGCCATTTCAAGCAGAGTTGTAAGGCCTCTCCCAATACCTCTGAACAACAGCCGTAGCACATTTTGGGCAGGTTATTTACTCTCCTATTACGTAGCATGATTTAAAGCACAAGAGAAAATGAGCTCACCTCATTGTGTTCCAAGCAGGCGATCATGATCTCTGCCAGTATGACCACCCCAGTGCGCCCCACGCCCGCGCTGCAGTGCACCAGCAGGGGAGGGTTGGAGCTTTTTGGCTCTGCTGTGCTGTTCGTGTGGCGCCGCACTGACTGTATCTCCTCCAAGTACGCTTTAAGTTCAAGGCAAGAACAATTAATGTAGGAGATGAAGCCCCATAAGCTGTGCTATTATGCTGTATGACCACCAGAAAGTAGTAATTTAAAAACTGACATGCCACAGGAAAATGATGCATTGTGTAAATCATAAGTCATGCCCCAACTATAGCAATACAATGATCTATAAGGATCATCTAACTTTTGCAAGGATTTCTTTGCCTTGCTCCCCTATTCCTACTAAAGACGGCTTGTGGCCACTTTGCTACTGCTGCAACATACTCAAATGTGTAATATTGGGTTCAATTTTGTTTTACTCTATATCAACTTCTAGTAAATTATTTGTTTTAGACAGAAGGAGTCGCTTTAATAAAATGTCAGGTATATTCCTGCAACTAATATAATTCAGTATCTCTTGCTGGTGTGAAGAAACCTTTTACAATGGAATGCCTAGCCTACTTGTCAAAAGTTACTTCATGTATAGCAGCCATTTTAGAAGATATTAAAAAACACCACAAACCACACCCGAAAACAAAGCCATTAAATACAACTTACATAAAAATCCCTTTAAATCTTCTGGACAGCCATGCTCTGGCCAGTCGGTATACTGCAAATGCCAAACCGTTCTCTCCTGTCCTGTGAGAAGATGTTTAATCTTCAAACCTGTAGTTGCATAGCAGCCTGAGTCGGTACGGAATCGCGTGGTAATCTTAAATCTTCCATATGTCACAGTGTTGTGTCTTGAGCCAAGACGTGGCCAGTATCTGAAGCTTTTTTCTCTCCCACTTTCCTTAAAAGTAGAACACTTGCTTAACAAGAAACCTAAGAACATTCACACAACTAGTGTTCCTGTAGTAACAACTGTGTCTCTCCTCTATTAAGTAGTACTAGTGTGTTATGGTCTCTTACTGAGAAAACCAACTTCCCAGCAGAAGGAGTCTGCAAATTCATTTTCCTGCCAAAGAAATCAAGGCAGAAAGGGGTCAGTAGAAACTTATCTTTGATCTGTCTATTTGTTGGAGCAAAGATCCCCTTCATCTAAAAGATCATTAAAAAAAAAATCTTTGTGGAGTTTCCAGGAGAAACCTGACTCAATTTATACTCACTTCCTCTGCTGTCACCATAGCTATGATGGCAATCCCTTGTTCCCAGATCATCTGCCAGAAATCCTGACAAGTATTTTGCAAAGGGCCCTGTGTGGCAATGTAATCCCACTCTATGCCACCAACAGAGATCTGTAAAAAGAAAGACATTAGATTAGTAATTATTAAAAACCCTCTCCCCAGTTCTAAGGTCAGCCATTTGAAGATGCACAAAATGAAAAAAGACTGCAACACCACAGAAGTAGCAGCATTGTGAGTTAGATCTGCCTCATTTTTAGCTGCATATTGTCACATTAGATGCAGGAGAGACACAATTGTATACGTTCATAGCTAAATAAATGTATTTTATATCATAAGCATCATGTAAAACGGAGAAAACTAAATTGTATTTATCTTTTGTGAATTTAAGGTATTTTAACAAATTCAGGTTTAAAGAAGCTTTCATACACTGGTGCTGTAAATACTATTACAGTACTACTTGTTATTTCCTGAAAAAAAAATTATCTTGCTTGAGAAGTGTCAACATTTGTGAATGAAGCAGAGAAACTATGATGCCACACTGATATATAAACAGATTTATTAAAAAAAGACAGCAACACAACTACAAATGCTGCTTTGACAATCTCAATTCTTTTCAGAAAAAGTCTGAAGCCAGCTGTAGTTGCACTTAGAGCAGATAATTGTATTGAAAGATTAATTAACTGCCTTCCAGGTTCTTGAAGTCACCCTACAAATTCTTTTAAACAGAGGTTAAAGAGTTAAAGATGGGGAAAGAGGGCAGCTGAAGATTTTGAAAAAGTCATTTTCCCCTTGGCTCTGGAAGCTCCTCTAACCATCAAAAAAAGCTTAAGCTAGGAGGTAGCTTACTGCCCATTGTGGATATAGTCTGAGAGTACAGAAAAAGAAGAAACAATGCTACTGCGTTGCTGATTGCTACTGCAGCTCAAAAACATCATAGTCATTGCAGAGGATCCCAGTTTGTTTTAAACCTATTTGCCTCCTTAGTTGTGGGAAGAATGGACATGCCTTCTGTTCACAGCAAGCCCCAAAAAGGGAACACAGAAAGGCAACAGTAGATCAAATCAACAAAGAAGTATGCAGAAGATCCCTCCAATAATTAACTCTCCATTATTCTAGGTGATTAGGAAAGCAGGTTCCTGCTTTCCCCAAAGAAACCTCTGGAGAACAAAGAGAGATAGAGAAAGAGAGAGAGATGGAGGGATTGTCACTCATCTTGCCGAACCAAAATTGACAGCCAAACGCATTTTTAGTTACCACACGAACTGGGACATTTTTCTC
>VRYO01001269.1:2470773-2502350 GCA_009812075.1 Sialia sialis | reverse complement strand
CATTCAGCCCTTCGGGGCAGCAACTTTGTTAATTAAAGACACAATGTGTAACAATCAAAACAGTGAGAGTAAGCAGCCATGACTCTGCAGTAAACTGCTAAGATAAGGAGTCTACATTGCTCGAGAATATTAGTCAAGGTTTGATTGGGTTCTTTCTTTCTTTCTTTCAATCAAATATATACCAAGTCCTTAACCTGCAAACTTTTTATCCTTTGAATTCCTCAACACCTCATATTCTGGCAAAATTAGACAAATGTCTCCCTGCATTCTAGGTTCAATTTTTTTTTGTTTGATTTTTTACTTCTGTGAATTGTCTTGGGGCAATCTTTCTGCAGACCAATATTGACATGGATCTCACAATGCCATAATATACCAGTTTGATACACAAGCCAAAAAAAGCAATAGTCAGATTAAACTCACACAAAACATCTCAGTCTATAATTGCTGCACATGCTATCCTAATTAGAATTGCTCATCTCCCATAGGAGAGGATGAGGAGGAGAAACAGTGGAGGAAACTGGAGCTGTTTAGCCTGGAGCAAAAGGGGCTCAGGGAGAACCTTACTGCTCTCTACAAGTATCTGAAAGAAGGTTGCAGCAAGGTGTGTTTGCTTCCTCCCAGGTAACAATGGCAGGACAAGAGGGAATGGCCTCAAGCTGCACCAGAGGTGGTTTAGATTGGATATTAGGAAATTTCTCCTTGGAAAGGGTGGTGAAGCATTGGAATAGACTTGTTCAGGGAAGTGGTGGAGTCACTGTCGCTGGAGGTATTTAACAGACGTGGCACCTGGGTACCTGGTTTAGTGATGGATTTGACAGTGTTGTGTTGATGGCTGAACTTGATGATCCAAAAGGTCTTTTCCAACCTAAACAATTCTGTGATTCCATGACTCTATTTCACATTAGCCTATGTATCTAGAATAGCAGTAAGCACTTCAATGATTGTTCCAGTACAAACTGCCCCATGTTCCCCTATTAATTTATTCAGCTACAGCTAAAGTAGTTACAAATATAAATTATAGTTTTTACCTTCTAAAACTGTGTAGTGTGGCCCTGGATTTAATGAACTTACCTTGGGAAGATGCATATGGTTCACTATAATGACCATTGTAATGCAGCTGAGGTGGTGGAGGCATCATATAAGGCTGAGGCTTGGGCTAAGACAGCAAACATCTTACTGTTACTTAAAAACTGATTATTCATGCTTAAAATAATTATTGAAGTTTTCTGATACATAATGTATACCATACATATATATGTGTGTATGATATTATGCATATTATATATAATACTATACTCATTGTGATAATAAGCACTATATATTATATTTCAAATGTATATAATATTACACATAAACACATACAAAGCCTTAGTCTTAAACCATTTCTCTAAATCTGCAATGTAAGTTCCACCTTTAAGGTCATTAAAAAAATAATTTAAAGACTGGAAAAAAAAACTTGAAATCACACTCCACTAACCCAAGACTGTATCTTGCCATCTGACATCTAGGAGGGTCTCCTAGAGAGAGGGTTCAAACTGACAACAGAAGTATTTAAAATATTTTTCATTGCAATTGCTTTAATTCCATTATTTAGATACTGCATAGCAGCTTTAGACTCATCTTTTTCACTGCTCAATTAATTTTACTGAAGGGAACTAATATTTGATTCAAAGTCTAATGAAATCCATAAAAATGCAAGCATAAAGCTATTTGCTTTCCTTACCATGGACATCCTGGATGAAGATCGTCTTCTAACAGGATTCACTGTAACGGGCTGAGTTTGTCTACAGAAGAAATTTAATGGTAAGAAATTATTCTTAACAATTAGCAAGACCCATTTCAAACATCAGAAAGCACTCCAAAGTTCAATTTAAAATCACTCTATGTTTCCAGGACAAAGGCCTGTGTTAGTCTTTCACAAGAGTCTCGAAAGAGCTCTGTGCATTAGCCACCATCACAAAGCAAAAATCAAAATACCTCAGTTAATCTCCTGTTCTACAAGTTGCCTGTTCCACAACTCAGACATAAAACTGTATGGGGACCATATGTGACTGATCTCAAAGGAATTGGAAAGCATTACTATACTGCGTTAGCATTTGTATGTTCTAACATTGATGCTAATGGGAATGAATTTTCATAATTTGTTGGACTGCCTCCAGGACAAAGTTCAGAAGTCTTAAGCTTCTTTTCCCCCCCACCCTACACTGCACCTGTGCTCTCATAGCAACACAGGTCAAAATACAGCATGATACAAATGCAGGAACTGCTACTTTTTAGTGAGAAAGATGTTTTTAAGCTCACCCTTTGGGAAGTGAAGGACGAGAAAGAATTGGAAAGCGTGGAAGGGAAAGAATGAGGGAAGATTTCTGAGAGCCCTCCTCAGGTGGAGAGTCCAAGGAGTCTCTAAAGACAAGGTATGTACAGATTTAGGAAAAAAAAACAAACCCTGAAGTTGATACAGTCATGCATAAGACAGTTTTCAGCTGCTGGACCAGCAAGAAATCTTAGGAGTAGAGATTATCAGCAAAATTTTTTGAGGACTTAACCTCATGCAAAACCACAATGTGGTGAAGCAATTACAATACGTAATCCTAGAGACTGACATTTAATATAGAACTGCAGATATGACATTATTTAGAAATGCACAAGTCCCACGATTGCACTATTTCTACCAATGCTTCTTATCACTCTCAGAAGACAGACAAGTTTACAAGCTTTGAGGTATGAGGTTTACGCTATTTTAAATTTATCTTATTTCTCAAATAAATTAGCATTAAACACACTAATGAGTCACCTGTGGGACAAAATACTTGATCATGTTTGCACTGACCTCAGCAGATATCAAACATCTATCTTCCCATGTACAAAGAGGGAAACATGGGAACCATGCTTTTCCAGTGATAGATTAATCACTGTGTCTGATTCTCTGTTCTTTGAACAAACTTTAACTGAAGGAAAGCTGTTCCAGTAAAGTATCTCAAATTCCAGCCATTGATTTACAAGTTGGAGAGCAGCCCATTTAAATTTAATTTGACGAATTGTATTAAATGTACTTTGCACTGGTGCCACTTGAGCTATCCAGATTCCACGGATACCTAAAGAACCACATACCTCTTAGCTGTCAATCCAGCACATTTCAGGAGCGCTTCACATGCACTGCCCGCCCTTTTAAAGCCTCTAGTGTCCTTTCAGAGCAGCTCACCCAAACACAGGCCAAAACCCAGCTGGTTCCAGTAGCTCACAAGCACTACAAATATTAGACCCCAAAGCAACTCCAGTCTCTCACAGCACTATGATCCAGAAGTGAAGGCCAAACATTATCACTTATGGTAAGATTTCAGCACTGAATATTGTCCTCTGTTATAAAGCAGGATATATTTTTTAAAATAGTGGTAAGTATTTTCTTAAAAAAGATTAAGAAAATGAACCCAAGTCATTAACTACTACCATCTAAAAAGGACAGTAAAGACTTTAGAGAGGAAGAGGGAGATTTCATTTCCCAATGGAAGCTGCAAGGGCGCAAAGAGTTCTGCTAATATATTCTACTTACAGGCTGCATTTATTTAGTCTGTAAAATTTGTGTCTAGCCACACACATCCTCCATACATATTTTGCTGTTTCCATATCTTCCTGCCAAAAAACAAAACCCAGCATTTGCATTAAGTCAAACATTTATACCCTTCACTTGCTTTCAGACAACCCACTGAAATTTTTAAGATTAAATTACCATAGACCGATTTAATTTTAACGTAACTTCATGAATGTCACCAGGTTCTCCCTAAAACTCTAGTTTGCAGACCCAAATATAACACTCTAGCCTAATAATTTTCTTAGACTTATGAAATTTGAATGTGGAAGCCTTTTGCTCAAGACATTTATGAGCTGTAGTACTAACACAATTTATAGTTAAGATTGCCATAAAATTGTCAGCAGCTGCCTTTTGACAAAAGTAAATAGTAGCTGCTGAATAAAATTAATTCTACAAGGAATGACATGTCCCATTCCAACAAAGCTCTAAGGCTATATTTTTGTTTAATTGCCACTGATTCAAGTGAAAAAAAAAAACATGTTAGAAATTTTACTGGAATGGATGAAAATGTTTATGGCCACATAACCAAACACTTCAATGTACTCAACATAAAAGGTCCAATTTTAATGCCTTCCAATAGAAAGCTGGCAAAAGACAGTGTTATTACATTCGACACACTCATACATTGCAAAACTGCTAAATACATAGATAGTAGGTCTTAACCTTTGAGTAAAATTATCAGTTGTAATTTCTTTTTATTTACTGATGAATTAGTGAAAAAAAATGAAAATGTACTCACAGTTTGGAACTGAATTGTCTCCTCTTTGTTTGCCAATTCTAATGCGAAAAAGGATTTATTGTGGGACATGTTGGCAATATCATGCCACCTGCAGACAAAAGGGACAGGATATGACTGGACAAGCTCTGACTTTCAAACCACAAGAAGTGCAACTGCAAAGCAGAGCCACCATCAAGAATGTGGATAAAGAATATCCTTATGAGAGGAAAGGAAGACAGACACTGATCTCCTCCATCCCATGACCAGTGACAAGACTTAAGGAAATGGCCTGAAGCCGAGTCAGGGGAGGTTTAGGTTGGACATCATGAAAAAGTGTTTCACCCAGAGGGTGGCTGGGCACAGGAACAGACTCCCCAGAGAAGTGGGCACAGAAACAGCCTGACAGAATACAAGAAGCATTTGGACAATGCTCTAAGACACTCTTGGGGTTGGATTTGATGGTCCTGATGGGTCCCTCTCAAGACAGTATATGCTGTAAGTCTATGATTCTGTGAAAAAACATTTTATGATTCTGTGAAAAAGTTCATTAATCTATCTGAAAACATTGCAGACCATTACTTCCATACCATTAATGGCTGCTGAAAGGAAAACATGTATGTGACTAACTTTTGGGAAGATGTACATGTACAGTAAGATTATTACTTGTCTTCAATTTGAAATTCTTTCAAGTATTCTTTAAAAAAGAAAATCAAATTTCAACAAATTTAGTTATCAGTAAATTATAATGTCCCAATTGCTTGAAAGCAAACCATACATTTCAGGGGGGAAAAATTAAAAAGCCTTTAATGCATTATTATGCACATTTTCTAGAATTCTTGCAGATTGACAGATTAAAAAAATTCAGATTGCATAAAACATATTTATTCATCTTCTTATTAAATGCAAATTCAGCTTGAACCACTAGTCTTGTGTTAGCGTAAATAAAGCCTGTATCATAGATTTATTGAAAGAATATTCTGCAGTACACAAACAGGAAAAAGGCATGACCTGCATACAGACCTCTCTCTAAAGGTGTTTATATGATCCTCATTTGCATTACATAGAAGTGTCTGTTAGCATTTTCCACAGCTATTGCCTCATATATATGAGATAGAGAAACATTAATGTCTCCATTCTGATGTAGAAAAAAAATCCCTCACATTTAAGACCTTGGTTCATAAGCCTTTGTGGGCACAACTATGAAATTCCCTGAACCAATCTCAAGCATAACTCAGTCTTTGTAAATTACACTAATGGGTCATTTTCTATGCTTTATTGCCACCCAAATAACATGGTATTGCTATCCATGATGGAATTGCCAATAGTCATGCAACAACCAACCAAAAGAGCAGAAAACTGGATACTGAAATTGGAATAGAAACACTTTCTGATGCTTCCCAATGTGCAACATTTTTCCTATATTTACAGACACTGCATCCACAAATCTTAGAGAATTTATGTGAAATGCATGGACAAAACGTTCTTCCTCTCCCTGTGGGTTTGGTAAGTACAGCTGTTGTTTAATGCTGTAGAAAAGCAGAGCAGGGCACCTCCAGACAATTAAGAAGAGCTCAGCATCAGCTCTCCTATCACAGCAGAAATAGAAATTTTTCTGAAGGACATTTAGCCATAGACAATTTCTAAATTCTGTTAAAATAAAACTAATAACAGAAAGAAGCATAGTTGGCTACTTTCTCTTATCCCAGAGAATCACCAGTAGTGAAGTTCCAGTAACTGTTGGACCATAGGATTTCAAGATTTCTGTTCATATTCAGTCAGAAATTCAATTCTAGAAAACTAAAAGTTTACTAAGAATAAACCCTTTCTGGCTTTAGCAAAAAATCTCAAAATATTTTTTTAAAAAATATTCTGAATTCTGCTCAAAGATGCCCCAGCAACCCCTCTCAAAGTCAGTGGGAAGCCATTTCACGTGAAGACTGAATTTTAAGTGTTTAGGTAAGTCAGAGCTCTGTCTACAATTTATAAGAACATTCAATAATAAACTAAAACAATATATGAATCCAAAATAATAAAACAAATGTTATCATGTAACTCTCCACATATATTTATAATATATGAAAGGAACTCCTGGAAAATTTCACAAATTAATATTTCTCTATGAATGGATGTGACAATCTCAGGATTTAAGATGCCCTATGTGCAGAGAACTGTTCCTTTTTGATTCAAGAAATGTTTTGCAATGCCACTGTATATGAAATACTAATGTCTTAGAACTAATCTGTCTTAGAGAGATTGATTTTGCTGTTAATACATTGAGAAATTCTCACTGGCTTCAGTATTCACTGTAGCATGATGACTATGAGACTATGTTCAGGTTTATCAAATGCATAAATACACATCATATCTAAAAGGCATTGATGCTTCTGAGGAACACACTTAAAATGTGAAGTTCACTAAGATATTTTATGAAAGAACAATACTAACCTAAATACAACAGGAGGACGACCATTTTTGTGTTTCACAAAGATACCATCAAGACATGCTCCAATGAATATGTCACTTCCTTGGCTGTCCTGTAATAAGTTGCAAAACAGAAAAAACTCTTTAAAAGCAAAGTTACATATGAAACAACTGCTTTTATAATTCTGCAGGAGAATTCTCTGTGGTTTAGGTTTGGGTTTTATTTACTTTTGCCAGGAAGTAACCACTCTAAACAGCAAGAAAAGGGCAATTTGACAAAGATCAAAACCTCATTTACCTTTGCAGGATAGGTCTCTTCACCATATCCCTCCATTCTTTCTACTTCTTGCATATATAACATTTCTGCATCAGGAGGAGTAAGGCCTCTACAAATAAAGCAGCAATCAGCTAATACTGCCAATAAGAAAAAATCATCTTTGCTTTACCCTGAATGACACTGTCAAAGCTTGAAAAGCATCCCCAGGATACCCAGGCAACCATTAAATCATGCTTTTTCTATCTGTACCAGTGACTGATATATTTGTCTCAGCCTTTTACACTTTGATTCTAGTAATTCTTTCCCTCTTGCATCTTTAGGGGTAAAAGGCAACAAAGGCCAATTACCAATTACAATTACCATCTCTACTAATGGCAGACAATTCTCACATTCTTGGTCGAATCTAGCACTGTCTCCACATTTCCTCACTTTACCAGAGGCACACATGTTCAAGACATGAATGTTCTCTATACTGCTACAGAGGAAATACAAAGTCTGGCATTTTACATTTCAGAAAAGATAGTTTCATCTTCTAAATGCTGACTATTTTACCATAATACTTTAAAAACACGAGGACAAGATCTGTAGGTAAGGGTAGAATTGTTTATAATTAGACCAACTGACAGTTTTCTCACAGACTTGCAGTAGTATCACAGGGCTTAAAAGCTCGTGTTTACCTATCCACCAACATACCTGAGTTACCTAATAAAAGACATTATTTCTGCCTGAAAAATCCTGTCATGCTCATTGTTATGTCTCTCAATCCTTTTTCAATAATAAATCTCTCAATTTCTTCACTTTTTCCTAACATCATGAAGATTAAGTTTTCTTTGCTGAACCTGAATGTAATCTCATTACATGTGCATTTCAAAGATAAGTGAAACTGCAATTTTCAAACTCCTGTTTTAAAACAATACAGGGGAAAATATTCAGTATTACTCACATAGTCACAAACATTTTTCACTAATGAACTGATAAAGAGAACTTAACTTTGCTTTGTCCTGGACTACTGCACCTTAGCTCCCTTCTTCCTAAGATCATAAGCATTCTGGCACAGTTACTGTCTCTACATTTCTCCTGCTCTTAATACCTCCCAAAGTTGCTTATCAAGAAACATCCTTACTGGGGCCAGAACTTCATAGGAACAAGATCAGAAACATTATACAGGTGAAGTCACACTATTTAATTGTGTCCCGTATTCTTTTCAAGCTGAATCTCTAATTTATTTTACTAAATACTCTGCCTTTTTCATGTTCATTCAGCAAAAACTCTTGTAACTTTAATACAGATGTACTAGAGAAAAACTCCTTTAAATGGTAAGTGAAATTAGTCCAATTGTATTTCAAGATTCACAACTTTCTGAGCTACAGAAGGTATTGAAGATTGAAATAAAGCATTGAAGAGCTTTAGACTTACCTGTACTTCTGATGTAGCAAGGCAACTTTCTGTGTTGCTTCTTCCAATATTTTTTCTTCTTGTAGCCAACCCTTAAGGTAAAATAGCATTTGTGGAATGAAATACAAAAAAATTCTACAAAATCAAATGGTTATAGATTCTTTGCACATGCGAATCAAACCCTTGACTCTAGTCTTGGAGCTTAGATGCTGCAATAAATACAAACAAACCTCAAAAGCACAAACACTGTTTTGAAGTAGTTTTACTCACTTTCCCATTTGTACCTCAACTTTCTTTTCAGTGTAATATACAATAATATTGAAAATATCTGACTACATCTTTGTTTCTGTGTAATATAGGGTGCCATATCATTCTCAAAGAAAACCTTTACTAAATTTGACAGCCTAGGGAGCAGTAAGATAGATGGATCATGGAGGCTTCCTCAAAATTACTTGCATTTACCAATTTTAAGAAGGATCTAAGTTTGTCAATTTAATAATTTAAATGCACAAATTTAAAGAAAGTACTTACCACTGGAAACAAAGCAAATCTTTGTAGAAACTCCTGAGATTCATACTGATCATAGTCTCCAAAATCCGCTAAAAAATAAAAGAGATTTTTGGATTCAAACACTTTTAACAAAATTATTCAAAACCCCATTAACTGCAGCAGGATCTCCAAGTAGCAAACCTCCATCCTACTGAACTACAATGTGAAAGCAAAGCAGAACAAACTAATCAATAATGTTTATAAAGAGAAAAGGTAAAAAAAATCCCATCTTTTTACCTTGTTCAGAAAAATCGGTAACACTCCTTGTGGATTGAGAAGAAGAAGTGATAAAACACTTAATATGGAAGTTATTTATATGAAAGGGGACCACCTCTGACATACTACACCAATACAACTCCTGAGATAAATCAGTGCTTAGAATTAAACTATTGTACTGCTTTTAAATACAGATCATTCTTGAAACAGCAAGCACTGCTTCTGTTCATTCACCAGCTAAAATTACTAAGCTACCTGGTATAAGCTACTTTAGTCATTGGAGTACATTCATTTAGAACCTGTGCTTTTTTTGAGTTGTTTTTTCACTTTGTTATCAACATATGCAGTTCATCTCTTATGCAGGAATAAAAAAGGAAGGTGAAAGCTAAAAGGATGAATATTTTCCATCTGGAAAGAGGGTTATATTGAAAAATTTCTATAAACAGCTCAGTGAGCAGAGAGACATTTGCATTGTGCAAATACAAGGAAATAACGCAGCAAGATTTCTTCAGTTGAAGACCATTAAAACCTGGCTTGGATTAAACAGTTATATAAACAAGGCATTAATTCAATTTATCCTACTCCACTGGAAACCACATTTTCAAAAAAACATAGTCATCATCTTTATTGTGATACAACCAATGTACATAACTAACAAAATGAAAAAAAATCTTTGGTTGAATATACTGCCAGTGATTTTAAGTCCTGTTCAATTTTGGCAGTTTTACAATTGCTATTAGATGTACTGAAGTGGCATTCACTGTGAATGATACACAAATAACAATATACAAACACACCAAACATAGCTGTTGCTATTACAAACTTTTGAGAGATTTAGTATCAGACAAGCACGTTGCAAGGGACATTGAATATGATCAGTGCAGACAGACTCAGGACTGGTATATACTCTATCCCATCTGACCCTAGCTAGGAAAAAATAAAGCTGCTTTTTTCATATAGGTATCACAGAATGTGTTTTCAAGAGTAATTTGAACACAAGAATTGTTAACAGCCTTACACACTAACTTGAAATAATCTTATGTGATAGGAAATTTTGGATAAAAAGTGGGAATACAAATACATTCGAAGTTGCTTAATTATGAAGATATGTCAGAATAAAAAGTCCTCATTAACAGAAACAGAGGAAGGGTCTGTTGATGTAGGCAGACAACTGTCGCCTTTGCCCCCAAAGGAACTCCAATGTCTAATTCAAACCCAGCTCCTGAAACTACAAGTTAGATACCCAGGTACACCTCTGAGGACTGCACAGAAGCTAATTCAGGGCCACTGATCCAACTGTCCCTCTCAGCCCATATGATAAAATCCTAAGCAGCAAGCCCCTTTCATAACTTAGTGAATTGGGTCCCCTGAGTGACAAATAGAAAACTGGCAATAGAAGATATATCACTCAAGTTTCTACTGCAGTATTACTAGTTGGCACAATTTCCTACTTACCCTGAACTGCCAAACCAGCCAGATGTATTGCTTGTTCCAGTGTGCAAGGAATGTTGCCTTCCAAGATGTCTTTCTTTAGCTGCAAGTAATACTGATACCTACAGGGGGTGGAAAAAGAAAAAGCTAACATGGGCTTCTTAATTTTAAAGAGAGAGTAGAAGACTATGCCTACATTTACTATTCCTCTCTGCATTCCCCAGTTTGAGTAGAGGGTAGTCTTCCTCATCATTCGGACCCACTACTTCAAGGCCTTTTAAAACTCCTGCCTCCCTTAAGTTTCACATTTAATTCTGGAATCAGTGCTGTTAAAGAAACTCCACAACTTCTACTACCAAACTCTCTTGTTCTTTTTTTCCTCTTCCTTCCTCATAATTGTTCTTATTGCCTCTTTACAATGTTTAGTGAACTGCTGCTGTTAGATCTTTTCCAATAGATCTAACAATGTATATTCCCTCAACCACAGTATGACTTTCACTTCTTCGTTATAACTTCTGAGTACATTTTGTTCTCACTTTCGAGGCACCTTTTTTTCTCTTTTAATCTACTCTTTTCCTGCATCATCTCTCATACATGCAACCACTACTAGCTGTACTGTTTGTCCACAGTCGGAGCCACTGTTTGCCTGCATTTTTCTGCCCCTTTCAGCCACTCATGGAACGTTCTATCTGGAGCCCAAAACATCTCAAAATTGCCATTACAGATCCACAGACTGGGCCAAAGAAGTAATTTGTCTCCTGTAAGTCTAGTCTTAAAAAGTTCTTCCTCATATTGTATGTTAATTCTAATGAAGTAAGGTATTAATACTGAAAACATGGAAGAATGTGAAATAATTCATTTAGTGATTAGAAAGGTCAGGTAAACTCCACATAAATTTCATTGATGTTAATGGACAGCTCTTTTCTATAACTGTTTACTCACCTGCTAAATACAGTGGTAATTTATAAATATTGTTTAGACTCTTGAGGATCCTACTCAAAAACCCAGTATATCATATGACAGTACATAACATTCCTACACAACACACACAAGAACAGCTGGGACTAAACCCAGGCCTTAAAAAACAGAAAAGAAAAAGCCCTAGATATTTGGGGAACGAGTCTTCCCAGTCAAGAAGCAGAAGATAAGCTCCTTCCATAGAACTGCTATTAAAAGTAAAAATATAGATAAAGAATCTTAACCCTACCTCAACAGAGCATATCTTTTTTTATCTATAGCATTTCCACTTCCTGGTGTACATTAAACATATAATTTGCTTGAACATGTTCGCTCTCATTTATATCAAACAGGCATGAGAAAACTCACAGATTTCTGAAACTAACTCAGACTCTCACAATTCAAATTAAGTACCATCCATCCTCTAGGACACAAGCATAACGCTGGCACATAAATTCCTGCTTTCTACCTGGTAGTCCACTGCCAAATTTTTGTTAAAGCTCCAGCATAAACACCATACTCTTTAAATAAATGCCAGAGAAGACTATTCAAGATTTTTCAGGCAATTTAGCTTTCTAATGCAACACCATAGTATTTATCTTACTCTAATGTATTCTAGGACACCAACACAGAATCAGAAACAGAGATTTTTAAGCCATTAAAATTGCCCAGAAATAGCACAAAACTTCAGAGTTTTCAAAAAAAATCTTTCAGAAATTACACATAAACCCAAAAACTAAAGCTGCCAGGCACTGAGCAGTACACAACAGCACCAGTGTCTGCAATAAGATTTCTGCATCTGGTGACCCTGAAAAGCTTTCACATCACAATTAGCATGAAAGGTGTCTGGCAGGGTATTTTAGGAACAGTTTCATGTAACCACAGAATAAATTAAGATGAAAAAGACCTCTGAGTGATCATCTGCTTCAACTCCCCACTCAAAGCAGGGCCAACTTAAAGTTTTTAGCTTGAAAGGGTTAGTTAATATACACACATATTTTTGAAATAATTTGTGTTTGCAATCCAGCCATGGGTTTTGTACTCAACTGCCAATTAAAAATGACCATTAAATCAGAACTATACAAAATAAAGCCATTAGAAGCCAATGTACAGGCCCATTGGAATAATTGGCTAGTAAATATGCTCAATTTTACTCTTCTCCCTGCAGTCACTAACAATGATGTGACGTTCCCCAGTTTCACAGTAGAAACACACATGTAATACCAGAACTAACATCCATATTTATGGCTCAGTGATATACACAAAAAAAAAATCGCAAGCTGAAGCCTAGACTGTAACTTGCCAATGTACTGTACTAAAAGAACAGAAAGTACTGAAAGCAAAACAAAACGCATAACTTAATAAAATCTGCAAGTGCATTGTGCAGGATAGATGTCCATGAAAGCAACATATCGATCTTCAAAACAACAAAAAAACAAAATCAAACTAACTAACTAACAAAAAAACCCACAAAAACCAAACAAACAAACAAATTAAAAAGTAAAACCTGGAGGACTAAGACAATTAAAAGTCTGACCATGCAGGTACACCTGTTAATTAAAACAGGTTTGAGTAGATTCCTAAGATTACAAAAAACTTAGTTGCTTGCTTAGTTTATCACATATTTTAATTATTCCAAAGATAAATTAGCATACAGTTTGAACATAAATTCTGCCTAAAATAATTTCTATAAAGGTAGAGGAGTGGAGAGCAGACAACTTTAAAATAAACTATACATTTCAGAATACTGAAAGCAAACTTATAAACACACAGAAGTTTATACTAAGAGCTTTACCTGGTAATCTCCTGCTGAAGCTGAGAAACAGTAGGCACATAGAATACTACTCCAAAATACACAGTTGGCTCCAAGGCATATTTGTCCAGCTGCTTTTTCAGAGGCTTGTCCAAATCTACCCATCTGCGTTGATTCTGCTTATTATAATACCAGAGACTGAAATATGTAATCTGAAAAAGAGGCATTTCAATGATGAAAGAAAGTTAACATCTGATATTAGATATCTGTAAAGTATACTCTGTGAAAGTCTTGCTACTTAGAAATACATGTTTTAAAACACTGAGTAAGGTTATGGGTTACTGAAAATTCAGGGAACTGCAGAGACATTTACAGTAATTTCACGATTATAAGCCGCACCTTTTTCCTTAAAGAATCCAGCCTACCCCAGTAGTGCGGCTTATATTCAGGTGCGGCTTATCTATGGACAAATCCCGTGGTCTACCCGGCTACCGGGAGGTGCGGCTTATAATCAGGTGCGGCTTATAATCGTGAATCGCCATAAAAAGCAGACATTACATCTAGATAAGCAACTCAGGTACATCTAAAACTGTACAAGAACTACTCTTTATTTGGAAACAGCTCATAACTCATAACTCTGTTGTGGCAACTGACAGATGCCAGTAGTAGGCAGTCATGTGTGACAGGAAATCAAAGGGAAGTGGGGAAAGTCATTGGAAAATGAGATGGGACAGCAGCAGAGTAAAGCATGGCTTCTCTGGGGAGCTGGTAGGCAGGCTGACATGGGATGCTGAGGACAAAAGAGCACAGGACAGCTGCTCAGTCAAAGCTGAGCTCATCAAAGCGTATGCACAGCTCACTGCATGAGCAGGAGAATGACCAGATACAGATATCTTGCCTGAGTGGGCAACTCCTGACCCACCCAAAACACAACACACAGCATGCACTGGAATAGACCACTCAGAGAGGCTGCGAGATGCCACCCTTGGAAGGTCAAAATCCCACTGGACAGTATCTTGAGCAACACAATCTAATTTTTATTAGATCCTCTCCCAGAAGGAGTTTGGATCAAAGTACAGCTCTAAATCCATACTGCAGAGTCACCCACTAAAATTTAAATTTCTCCACTGTGCTTTAACTGGCTAAGAGATAAGTGAATGTTATGAATTGCCAATTAGGTCTGTAGGTATTTACATGAAAATTCTGTAGGTATTTACAGGAAAATTTTCTCTTGCTACATAAACTTTAATGTATGTAGAAACTGTAGGAATAATAACACCTTTAATCCAGTATTTTTCCTTTCATATTTTCAGACATTTTCAAGTGACACAAAATAAAGCTTTAGAACGATGAAGTTTTATAAGGCAGAGGGAGTATTTATCATGATTTCTCTAATAATTTCTGTGAACTAGACATGGAAAAACTGTCTTCCTAGCAAAAAAGACTATTTACTGTTGTTTTCTCAAAAGCTCTAGCATTTTGATACTGTGGAGCACAGATTTGAAATTCATTGGGAAGCAACATCTCTCAGTAGAAGAAGGTCACTTCAGTACCTTCGTGCAAAAACTTGCCCATATACACATCTGAAAATCTTTGTAATACATCTTAGTTTACAGTCTAAACAGGATGAAGAGTCCACTCTAATGAGATTCCAGATTTTCCTTCCAGCTCCAACAGGCTGTGTGTGCAACAACCACAGCACAGCCACATATACCCCCATTCCAAACTTCATGGACAGCAACTCCACAAAGCTCCATATCAGCACAGACCATCCAGTAATTTGAGGCACAAAAGTCAAGGCGCAGCATTAAATTTAAAAAACTTTCTATTCCATAAAACCATTTTGACTGGGATATTCACAAAAATAGGAAATTAGAGCCAGTTCTAAGGCCTAATGTTCCTTTGGCATTATGTACTGGTAAGATGTACTTCTTTGCTCCTCTCTAAATTAGCATAAGCACAGTTCTAAGCCATTGTTGGTGCGTTTTGATGTTCGGGGTGTTCCCCAAGGTTTAAAAAATTCTTTATGTTAAAATTAGTGCTAGCTACCATGTAACTGCAAAATTAGTATTCATAAGATAAAAAATAAACATGTTCAGACAAAAATCTGCCTATTTAACCTCCTATTTAATCTTGAGATGCTTTCTATAAACTCTAAAACAGCTCTGACCCTCTGATAAAAAGACAGCCTATAATCAATGGAATTAGAACTGTTCATAGAAGAAAAAAGCAGGGTTCTTTTCTGTATAGAGGAAGGTACCTAGAGAAAGTGCAGAATGGAAAAGCTTAAAAATCACAATAGAGAACCAGATTATTCCCAAATCAGAAAGAGTTCTCTGTAAAACGAACAAGCAACTTTTTCTCAGGAGGATGCAATTCTAAATTCTGAAAGCCAAGGTTTAGGAATCAAATACTTTTGACTTTCAAGAGGACAAAATAAATATGGCTCTGAACATAAATAATATGAACAACACATTTCTCATTCCCCAGTCCAAGTACACAAAGTTTGCTGGTAACATTTTATTTCTTTTCTTCAATTCCCCCAAACATTAGGTGACCATCATCACTCTACAAGGATATTTGGAAGACAGTATCTTAAATTCTGTAAGATGATAGGGAAAAAAAACCCAAAGAGTAGAACCACAGAAACTCCATTATGCAAGAAATACTACATTCACTGCAACATCCTATGTTAAAAAGGATAAAATGTACTACTTCTTCATCCTTCCTGCAGACTGAGAAAGGAAAGGAATGTGTGTAAAAGGTGTATTTCTCCTTCATCACAAGACTGTTAACAGGAGTCACAGCCAGACTATGATGCTGACATTCTGCTCTGACCCAGTCCACTTCTCAGACAGGACAACCACATTAGTCTGGGCTGAGCACTGTCTAAAATGTGGAACCACAACATTCTGGGCAATGGCCACGGCAGAGATGGAAAGCAAAGGGTATGAGTTACAGCTGAAAAACTTCTACAGATAATCTCACGCAAACACATTTGTAAACCAAATAAAATACACCCAAAAAAAGGTACAGCAATTGTTTGAGTAAACGCAATTGCAGCCTTGGTGTACTTAAACCTCACAGAAGCACAGATCTATAACAAAGGCAAGGAGAAAGAGACCACAAATTGCCACTATTTTGAACTTTCTGCTGTAAAGTATTCCTGGTTCTACACCCTGAATTTAAACTGAATTTATAGACTATTTTTAAGGCAAGATGATCACTCGAGTAGGTCTATTTCTTTGAAACACTGACCACGTTTTCTTGCCTACACACAGAACTGAGCAGTTACGGTGTAAAGGACTTAAGAAAAATGTTTTCACATTCTAAAATATCCTCTGGAATCCAGCATATCTTTAAACAAGCCATGCAAAATACTACAGACCAAAGCCGGTCTTCTGACTCCTATGCAAACCTTTCACTTCACTTCAAGGGCAGAATTTGATCCTGTGAGTTTTCAGAGGAGCTTATGCACCCTGGAATATTCGCACTGATTAAAATAGAACCCACTTTTATTCAATGCTAAAACATTTTATTATTAGCAGCTCAGAACAACATCCAGTGCTAAAAAGAATGGCATGACATAATTCTTAAAATATGTTAAGCTGTTAAGATTAACACTACTTTGTGGTTCGTTTATTTTAGTGACTTATTCATGACCCAACCCCTCTGAAGAAAATCAAATAGAAATAAAAAGAACGTATAATTTCTGCAAAGTTAATTTCAAGCTATTTGTTTTCTGACACTAGAGACAGTAAATATTTTTACATAAAATTTCAAGAGCTATCAAGAATACAAAAGTGCAAAAAGCCCTACGCAGTATTTACAGCTCACAAGCTGGTGGGAATGACTTCATCGTCAAAGTCACCCAGATTTCCTAAGATAAGCAGAGAAGTTTCACCAGGTATGAGTGCCACAACACTACATTACTGCAGGTGACTATATTAGATCTTTTGGCACGATGTAGTGTGAAAGCTGGAGAAGTGGGGCTGATCAGCCTTAAGAAGAGACAAAGTAAAATCTGACTGTTGACTTCAATTGTCTAAGAGCAGGACACAGATACAGAAGATGGAGCCTGAGCCTTCTTGGAAATAATTACTGCAAGTATGAAAAGCACCAGGGACAAACTGCAATGTGGGAAATTCCAATTAGATCAGGAAAAAAATTTCACAACAAGACTAGCCAAACACTGGAACAGATAGCCCAAAGAGGTGTCAAATCTCTATCCTTGGAGGCACCTGGGTGGAAAACTCACCCAAGCAACTCCTGAACCACCTGATCCTCCTGAGCAAAGGGTAGTACCATGCAACCCTTGGAGGTCCCCTGAGGCATAGAAGTGTTCAAAATTTACTTAAACCTTACATATTTAATAACATATTTTCCAGTTAATTTCCATACTGTGTACTATAAATCCTACAAAGTATGTCACAGATTACAAATAGGCTAGAAAGGAGAATTGTTTTCTAATGGTTAATACAGTGCCTTCTAATTAATGAATTTGGCTATCTGCCTGAAGGGTACCCGAGGAATCATCATCCTAAGATCTGAGGCAAAAAATCAGAAAAGAGAAAACAACAGCAGAAGAATGCAGTTAAAATATATTTTCATGTTTTCCCTCTTTTACACTAGTACATACAAATAAAACAGACTGTAAGAATTCCCTGATCAGAATGCTGAAAACACCTTCTCATTACTGAAGGATAAGCATTGCAGTCAAACTCATAAAATCCCCGTTAGCCCAAGGCTCCATCACGTCTAGCTTTATTATATGCTTGGATATAGAACAGCTCCTGCTATCAGGATAGCACAGTTCAAATAAACCATGTGCAGGAGAATTGGGTCAATAATCTTATACTAAGCACAACTGGCAGACACCAAACGAAAGCTTTTCCCCAAGCCCAATGTTAAAATTACAGAAGGAGACAACAGGCCTTGAAAATTCTCCAAAAACTCCATTCTCATCACAGCAGACAACCTCCTCCACAAAACTTCCTAATCTCTGTTTGAGAAAGGACTCAGAGCAGCCTGTACTGGCCAGTGTACAATATCCAAGACTTCCAAGAAGTGGAGAAAAAAAGCCTCTGTGACTTTTGTCAGCCACCAAGTAGAAAGCTGCAGTTCACTATACACTACCATGACCAATTCTGCTTGAAGAAATAGGAGGATCACTGACAAAAATCCCTCCCTTTTCCCCAATATTGAAGCTATTTACTGTAGGCTACTGTTGCCTATACTGTTTTTGTTGCTCTAGCACTGGCAAGCTCTTCAACTGTAGCTGCAGGAGGGAATATTTAGCAGAGTAGCTATATAAGCAAAGTTATAAAAGCAAATTTATTCTTAAATCTTAGTTCTTTCATAATGGTAACATTTTTTACCAGCACTCACACACAATTTCCTCCTAACTACTCTAATACGGATTTCACAAATGCTATTTAAACAAAGGACAGTAATTTCACGCATATAAGGCGCACCGGAGTATAATGCACACTTCCGGGTTGTCGGAATTTCCCCGTACTTTGTCCACATATAAAGCGCACTGGCGTACAAGGTGCACTTCTTTTTTGAAAGAGGATCCGCACACAACAAGATAATGAATTAGTAACGGAATCGCGCGATCGCGGGGTTGAATGTGAGGTGCTCAATTTGCAAACAGTTTTCACGGATCGGCGTAGCCTTTAAACGCAGCCCCAGGTGCCCTTTTCCCCCGTGCCGCGGGCCCCGGCACTCCCGCCTGGCACCGGCGGCCCCTCCTTGCCGAGGCGGCCCCACTCGCCGCAGCTCGCACTTCCAGGTTGGCAAATTTCCAAACTTTGCCCATATATAAGGCGCACCGGCCTATAAGGCGCACTTCCCGGGTCTTGATCAAAATTTTAGTCAAAAGGTGCGTCTTATACCCATGAAATTACTGTAATTGCAACTATTGTTTAAAGCAAACCAGAAGGGATGAGAAATAAATAAGCAAATCAATACGTTGCAAGGTAATCTTACGTATTCTAGTTTATTCAAATGAAACACTGTAACACTGTGCAAATCACAGTATTGTGCATTTCACACCCTCCAAATATCTTGAATAAACAATCTTCTAACGGGCAAGGAAGATTATACTCATCAGGACATTCAACAAAGGTAAGATGACTAATTTACAAGCTAAAGTGCCCTACCTTCATAGTGCATAAAAAACACTATATCCAAGACATATTTTAACCTCCAGCAGAGATAGGTGAGTTATCAACATGACCTATAAATGTAGAAATACACTTTTTTTGAAAAAAAATCATGCTACTTTTTCTCACCACTGTTCAAAGCTCTGAGAAGAATGAACTCACATAACTGCTTTTGATTTCCACCTTACACATTACTGACATTAGAAGTATCATGTTCCCATTCATTAGAGGCTTAAGTTCTGATTACCTTACTAAAGGGAAAAGTCAAATTTCAAAGCAGTCTAAAAATACTAAACAATAAGTTATTGCCTTTGTTTCAAAAATAAAGAAAACCTGTCAAAATTGGTATAAAACTGTACAGCAATTCACTGATATGATGTAAAACAAAATGCAATTAAGGGACATATTCAAATTCTGGTAAAACTTCATAAAAATACTAAAGAAATCAGGGCCAAGGTTTCCTAATTGTTGCTCTTGTCATGGAAAAACCTTAATTTTGTGCTGCTCAGTATTATAAGACTGAGTGCAAATCCTTTACCTGAATGTATATCTTTTTTTCTTCAGAGAAATAAAGAACTATAATAATTGAACTGAGGCAGTTACTGATTTTTTCCCTGCCTGTTCTGTCCTTCAATTTATCTTGGTTCCTGAATTACAATTATCACACTCTTATAATTAATATTTCTTTTAGATGGATTCAAATTTATTTTTTAATAAAGCAGCATCTGTTAAATTAATCAGATTACACACAAAAGATCTGCATTCCTATATCCATTCCTCCAAGTCAATTTCTCCTCTCCTAATTATAAGGAAAATTTGGTTCAGAGAGGTAACCACAGCAGTTCAGCTGCAAGCACTGCTTCTCCTCTTATTTCTGCAAGCATCAGCTAAAATGTTGTCAGACTTTGATACAAGACATAAACACAATTATGTCAATGATCCCTCTATCATGAGGTGGCCCAACTCTTATTTGCCTGTCAATATGGTTACTGATACATACAGACATAAGAATATGTATGGCTGCACTTGGTCTGATTTTAAAAACACTCTTTTCATATGTAAAACACACTTAAGAAACCATCACAATGAATTAAAGGTATTTTTTTGTGTTTTCTCCAAAAGAGAACTGATGTTTTAGAATTCAGAACAAAGTTTTACAGCACAGTTCAAGCATTTCCAAAGGACTGTTTCAGAACTTTGAAGTTATTCAGGATCCAGATAACCTTAGTTCCTTTTCCTCTGCATGCCCAAAACAAACACAGGAACTTCCATGTGCACAGCTCATACACTCCACAGAAATTTCCTTCCACTGGTTCTTGTACTCTACCACAGATCTGCAGTTAAGTCAGACACTGCTTGTACACAGTAGCAGAATGTGCCCCTTCTCTCTGGTTTAGAAGTGCTATTAGAAAACAACAACAAAAAAATCAACACAAGAAAGATACCAGTTACACCTCCTGCCAAACCTAGCTAGCTAACATACCTAGCTATACTAGGTTTTAAAATCTCTATATTTTCAAGCTTTTCATTTGCACACTCATGCCCTAGATGCAAGATCAGCACTGTTGTATGTACTTTTTAAGGTAGTTAAGCAGCAGAGCCCTCAGCAGTTTTTCAAAACTTGTCATTCCAGAATGGTTTTCTGTAAGTTTTTTTTGCATAAATCACAGTTGGTTGTAGGTCTTTCACAGGTTAAAAGACAGACTGTGCTACAAAGGGTATGTTCACTGTTGCCTTTGGCTTCTTTCCCCAGTTCCTCAGTTTAAGAGAGCTGGATTACATACTCATTCCTAATGAGTCACATTCTAGGAATACCAGAAAACACTCAGTTTAATGAATTCATTTCACTTTTCTATAAAGCTTACCACTCAGCAAAAAAATAAAATTGTCAACATACGTAAATCTTACCAAATGCTAACTATGTGCCCATACTAGTATACAACTTGGAAATTTGAAGAATTAATAGGAAAAGAAAAAGAAATACAGTGTTTAGCTATGCGACGCATAATTTGAAAATTACTCATTTATATAAAGATCTGTTGAAACAAATATCTTAAAAGATGGCACACCATTAAAAATAGTACAGTTCACTGTCCAAATTCAGTAATTCCAGACTACACCAGAAGAAAAGAGGTATGTCACCACTGAATGTGTAAAAAATGGTAGAGATTCCCCTAACACCTCGTGCAATAAACTGTTTTGAAGATGCTTGGGAACTGCTTGTCCTAGCTGCTTAGGCCATACACAGTAATCTGAAACTGATAGCTTGGATGCAAGAATGGTTCAAATAAACAGTCATACTTTCATGTTTAACACTTGGAATTCAACTTCATGCTGTAAGGCTGCTCACTGCACTAAAAATATTCAAGAAATACTTTTTATTTTACCCTATCAAAGACTAAAAATGTTTTTGCAGGTTTAAGAAAAGTGCTGAACACATTTTTCGTTCTGAAAACTTTCTACTAAGCAAGCCGTCAGGAATAATCCAGTATCTGCTTGGCAAGTCAGACTATTTAAAGGCAGAACAGCTTTTTTTGAATGCAAGCTCTGGAAAGTAATTTATATCCCTATTTTCCATTCCCTTTTATTGCAACACATTTTCCTGCCAAAATAATCCATGCAAGAATGCATGACTGAAGGAATCTGCTCAGAGTTCAATAGTGTACTGTCAACTCCCTTATTCTGATATATGACTCCTAATTGAGGGAATTGCGTCTCTTGCTCTCTCTTATTTTTTTTTCTTTTTTTTTTTTTTTTTTGTTTTTTTTTGTTTTGTTTTTTTTGTTTGTTTTGTTTTGTTTTTAAAAAGATTTTTAGGAGTGGTTCCAAAGAAAGAGATAATGAAGAATAGCTGAAAAAAACTGCATCTCCAACACTCAGGGACTAGTTCAATAGAAGCTAGTAGTCATCATTCAGGAAGACAAAGCCTTTGCATTTTGCAAAGAGTAAAAATTCTATACTTTCTGTGACTTAGAAGTTACATCTGGAAGTGGACAGATAAAATTTACAAAGTCCATTCACACAGCAATTCAATTCTAAATATATGATATCCAATGTGTTCTAAGTAAACACTAAGGCTACAAGCCTAGCTAGACTCTCCTTTTGCTACAAGAAGAAACATTAAAAAAAGGAAGGCATACTCTTGCAAAGAACTGCATTTTCAAAATAACTGTACACTAAAAAAACACTTAGACACTCTACAAGAATGCATATTGCAATTGAAAACAACCACAATCAACAAAGCTTTATAGATTAATGGATTCACATCGATTTCTTTTTTTATTCTTTATTCATTTTTATTCTTTTATTCTGTTATTCTTTAAACAGAAAAAATAAAAAGCATTTCTGAAAACAAATTACTATGTATAATATTTCCCACTGAGGAATCTTACAGTAATGCATGCTTTCTAAAGTAATAAATGTTTGCAGGATTGAGTTCTAAATATATTTTCTCAATATTTGAGCAAAGTTACCAACAGTTGCCATTGCTTGACTATAAAAAGATAATATTTTAAAAGATCGTAGTTATAAATGCAAATATTTATTACTAATTATTTTCATAATTATTCATATTTTGGTTACCTAAGTCCATGGTTTTTATCCTCTATTTGAATCAAAAGCTCATTCTATGGCAGAATACATAACCGAACAAAAGCATATATTTCAGAACAATGTTAGCAACACTAAATTTGTATCACTAGTTTTCTCTCTCCTACCCCCAGAAGTGCACATTCTGCCACAATTCAATAACTCCAAAATCAACTAAACTAAACTTTTCAGACTCTAGGGGGAAATGTCATTGTACCCAGGACTGAGAGCATTCAAATACTGCATTCAAACCTGTGCTCAACAATTTTATAAAATAATTACATTGGTACAAATGTTGGTCATCTATGTAGATTTCCATTAACATTTCAAAGCTCAGCATTTCAGAAAGAATTCACTCAACATAGAAGATGTAGGAATAATCACTAAATGTGTGCAAGAGTAAATGTCAGTTCCAAAAGAATCCTTTCAAATACCAAGTAAGGAGATTTTGGGGGGAAAATCAGGTTGAACAGATATTACATATTCAACTAGCACACACCAAGTCTCCTCATAAGGCCAGCACTCAATCAATATGACTATACATGAGCTCCAAGACATTGTCTGCAAATATATGTGGTATTTACATAAGCAAGACAAACGGCTGATAACTGGTATACTTACCATATTTTGTGCTTTAGATTCTTTTCACAGCACTAATCCGTCAGAAAAAAAAGAAATACATGCACACAAATAACACACTGTCTTATGACTCAAGTCTTGCTGTAGTTTATAATCATATTGCTTAGGTAGAAATTATTTTCTTCCTTTGTGTTTTTTTTTTTTTTTAAGCAGAATTTTCAGCACTGTCACGCTTAAAAAAACGTTGCTTTGTTTATCATTCTAAGCTTTTACTCACCAACACTTCTCACATTTCATCCTCTTGGACATTCCCTAAACTCTGTAACAACTTTTGCAACTGTTTAGGAGCAATCCAAGTACCCACAAAGAGCAGAAGATGAAGAAACAATGGTAACACAGAATAGCTGCTCCACTAGCTGATTACCCTACATGGCAAAGATTTACCACGTAGATCATCTAGCACCAAAAACTAAATTATGCCTTCACTTGACAACTCACTTACCTCCCTCAATTCAAGCCTCTGAGCCACTGCTTCCAGACTTTCCTGTCCTGTGCTCTCCACTGACAGCGTGAACTCCACAAATTCATTGTTGAGCAGCTGGATACGAGCCACCAAGCAACTCTTGCTGGAGACTGTGTAACGTCGAGTTCGTTTCAATTTTAACCCAAAAGGTAGAGGCATCTTCTTTTTCCCTCGGTGATGGTTAGTGACAGAGCTACTACCACTGAGACCTTGAAAGGTGAGGAGAAATCACCTCCTCTCAAAAGGTAAGGAGCTGTAAAGTCTCCAGAGATCAACCAGCAGCGGTATCCATTAAAGCCAAGCAAGTTTTCCACCAAGAGACAAGGAGAAGAGACATCCACTGGAGTCCTAGTAAGCAATGAAAGAGAAGAAATACAAGAATCAGAAATACTTTGACTGAAAGAGGAATAGTAACATGGGAAAAATAACATGTGTAATTCTTCTAAATCTAAATAATCACTCTACCTTTCCAAAATGCAGTCTTTTATGTATTCAAATAATGAAATAAGTACCAGAGTTTCTGGTTTTTCCACAGACAACATTGGGTTTTGGAAAGTTGATCTCTTATTTTAAACTCACATGTGAATAATTAGTCTTATTCAGGTCTGACTGCAATGTCTTAAAATATGTATTGATAAACTGAATGTGTATTTAAATGACATGTGCCTATGAAATCTGAGTTGCCTGAAGTATTTGCAATACTGAACTAAGACATTTTCTTTAAGGGCAGATGCAGCAACCTGGCTTTTCAGAGCGTCGTGCCACCTCAGCCACTATCTGCTGTTGGATTAAACACAATACCAGGCCCCATTAATGATAAAAGGGGAAAAAAAGAAAGGCAAGGGAGGCATTAAATCGCACACCTTAGTCATTTCCTACCAGACAATTAAAGTGCAATTCCTCTAATCTTCCATGGATTACAGCCTATCCTACCATTATTCCTTATGCTAAACTGCTGTATGATGCTTCGAGTTATGCTTTGCCTCACCAACAGAGTATGTGAATTCTGAGAACCATTTATTTTCTACTTTTTCCTTGAAAAACATACTCATACCCAAACTACCCATCTCCCCACCTTCTGCAAAACCCTTCACACCTCCTTTCCCGTCAACTCCATTCCATGCTTTGCCTTTCTCCTTCTGCAAGCGCTTTCTTAGCGCCCCGATTAGCCTGTGAATTTGTCCCAGCGTCACGGAAAGGTGTGGGCTGAAGGCTCCTTAGAGATCCCGGCTGTTGCATGCCGCTGCCCTGGGCATGGGATGCCATTCCCTCCCCGATGAGGCTGCCTGGGCCGGGCCGGGCCGGGCCGGGCCGTGAGGGAGCGAGCCCCGAGCCGCGCCCGGGCCCGGCAGCAGCGGCGGCCACAGCTCAGCCCCTGCACCTCTAGCGGCAGCGCCGCCCCGGCCGAACGGGAAACAAAACTGTGCCTGCTTCACGAATTCCATCCTACTTTTTCCAGGCTGGCGTGTATTAGTAGCACGTATTAAAAGGCGCAGTTTGATTTCCGAGGACTCTCAGGATGACCAGACGTGAGGATATGTATTTCTTTGGAATGGAGGAAGCGGAAGAAATAGCCTTCCTAGCACACCTGCTTTTAAACTCAAAGTATAGCTGTAAACAAACAGATACCACATTCTCCTTGGACATGGATATACCCACCTAGAAACTTATCCAACATAAGCACAAACCCTTTAGGCTAAAAATCCCGTGTCAGACTCCCTACTCCCCAGCCAGCAGCACCGCAAAGAAAGGAAGGTGGAAAGACATTAAAGGCCTGCAATGGCGAGAAAGACGAGGCAGCATGGCATTTTTTCTCAATGACATCTTTGCAAAGAATGACCAGAACCGTATTTCATGACCTCGTTTGTGATAATCTTGAAGCAGTTCTATCATTCTACACAATCCCTATCCTCAACATATCCCACCAAAAATCTTAGCTGAAGGAGAAAACAATCCTCACCCAAACACCAACAAATTTATTTTTTGGCATAGCTGTAGAATAAGTAACAACAGATAACAACAGGTTTCCCTGAAAAGTTTAGGGATACAGAGGGAATCCTCACTTTATTACTCCCTCTGCACTTTGATCCTTCAAATCCAGCCCTGTTTGAACAGCATGCAGGGAATTCTCTACAGACAGAAGCTTTTTTGTCCCCTGTCCACTGCCAGCAGAATCTTGCACTGAGTTTATTCCTGACAGAGTAACTTTTAGCTGCCTGACCTTAGCTCATGTCCCCGAGGCCCATTTTCCAATACATTCTTTGCACAATTAGGTGAGAGAAACCGATTTACTCGTCTCTGTAGGCTTCTGAAAGTCAAAAATGCAGAAGGGTTTCCATCTCAGTTTTTATGAAGTACCACTGAGTATGAAAGATTTTCAATGTTTTATGCTCATATCAAGGGTTATTCTAGTGGCATGGAAAAAAAAATAAAGAAACAAAATCAAAAATTACTAACCAGAGGCTAACCTGAGAGGTGAAATTTCCAAACCATCTAATGCTGACATGAGGCAGTCTCAGACCTTCGCTTATTTCACTATGCAAACAGGTAGCAATACAAACATAGGAAGGAAGTTTAGAGTAGAATTTTCAGAATGTGCCAGGCAGGAACATTCTCCAGGTTATGATCTGTTGTTTACATTAAATGCTCCACTGAGCATTTACCCTAAATTGTTTCATTTTTGTACACCTGATGTAATCTTCATGACTTCTGAAACCCATTTTTAACAAGAAAAACTCAAGTAATTAACTTCCAGACCACATCACAAAAGACCAACTAAAAAGAGATTCCTAACATATAATAAATATTGTAGAATTAAAGCAAGTTTGCTGAATAACACCAGGGTATTATTCAGTATCTCCTACTGCTAGCCATGTGTAGTACTTGCAAACATAGCTGTGCTAGTTTTATTCAGCAGCTGTGAATTCTGCAGTCCTAGGTGCTCTCAAATTTGCCTGCTGCAAATTCAGACCTATCTGCATTGTTTTAAGCTACTTTAGCCAAAACTCATGGCTACATACCGCCAGGAGTTACAAATCCATCTGATGACCTTTACAATAACAAGCCTTTATTTACCAAGCCTGGAATTTTCGTGCAACAGCTAAAAATGTCTTTAGTGGCCAAACTTTGTACCTTTATATTTCAACAGAAACCTGTCGTTTCAAAAATGCTATGTTAGAATTTCAGTAACGTGGCCGCGACTAATGTGTGATTACTGAGCACTGTGGTATCTTTCTCCTTTACTTTCACCTCCCACTCCCCACTTAATTATTAGCATTTTACTTTACAAATACTTTTAAGTAGCCTGCATAAATGACAGTCATCAAAATAAAACTGCAATATATCAGGGTGAAAAAGGGTTCCTGTTCCTTCACATTCTTGAAATACATATATTTTTATTTCAGAGGTATTTGGGCAACCAAAAACAGTAATCAAAATACTCCACCCTCTCCTTGTTTTACCAGTTAATCTTTGACGTGACTCTTGGACTGAGAGTAAGCGCATATCTCAAACTTCGCCCACCTCCAGAAGCGCAGTGCCACAACCATTTCAACCATTTGCTTTTCCAAAAGTAAGTGGTTGAAACTTTTCAGCTTTACGGCAGGCAGCAGAGATGACCCGCTGCTGTGCCCGCTGTTTTCCCCTTACCTTGCACAGCGATCCAAAGACACCGGGTCTCCTTTCACATTCGTGTAGCCCAAAACAGCCCCCAGCGCTCCAAGGCTTCTCCTGCCCGAGCCATCTCATCTGTATTCCTCGGGAACTGACTTTCCGTGCTCCTCTTGTCCCAAACAGCTGCTGGCTCGGCTAACCCACCTTCTTCTCAGATCACTCATAGTGAAAACATTCCTCACTTCCTGTCTCGAAAAACTTGCTCTGGATATCATTCCACTGGGTAAAGAGCTGGGGGGGTGGAAGAAAATACTACAGCAAAATAAACCTGTGCCAGCCGGCTCTTCAGGCGGCCTCTTTCATGTGACGCTGTGCCGCATGAGCGCAAATTGCCTTCTCAGGAATATTTTCAAATCGGCCGTCCCTGGGTGCCTCTGTGTGTGTGCATTTAATTTCTTTTCCTGGAGGCGTTCCCCTCGCTCTATCCATGCGGAAGGATACGCTGAAAGAATTAAAGCGAAGGCCCGTATGCTTGTAGCCCATTACCTCAGAGAGTTGGAATGCCTGGCAGGGAGAATGTCAGCAATGAACAGCTGCTTCTCTGGCTGCAGGGGCACTACAGAAATAGGGGTTACAACAAATAGCAGGCAATCCTTGCTTTTTTTAATCGTATGGTCATTTATTCTAAGCCTTTCCAATTAAGGCAAATGCCTTACCAAAATTCTCCTGGTCTTTTTTTCATGCAGCTTGGAAATATTTTCAAGGTTTAATCCCTATGTGCTTTACCAAGTGACCTATGCACATACATTTACGTCCTTGCAAAGTTTCAGCTGTTAGTGAGACACACAGCAAAAAAACAAGCAAAATAAAAGGTGATCTTTCAAACTTTCTGGACTTAAAACCTTCCAAAGGTGTCAGGAGAAATTATACCCTCAATAACATCTGTCTTAGCAAGATTTAAATGCAAATAAATTTAGGAATATTTACAGTGTTTAACTAATACAAACTCCGTAAGAGGGGAGTGCTGTAAGAGGCTGTGCTCCAGTCTCACAAGTATATGAAGACCTTCCTCTGTTTGTGTGTATGTGAAATTAACAATTGCTGTGTGAAATTTGGAATATTGGCTCTCCACATTGAGTGAACCAGGCTCACTCCAGTGTATACAAACTTGGAAGGAGTCAGGGATGAGGAAAAAGGTAAAGTGAGTATGTGAACGCTGACTAATAACTGTAAAACCTAGAAAGTGTTTTGGTAATGTGAAGTGCACAAACATGCCACTGTCTGAGCTGGTCTAACCTGCATGTCAGCTATGCAAATAGCAAGTTGTTCACGAGGACACTAATCTCAGCAGAAATATGTAGGTGATTTTGTACTATAATGAATTCTTTTGAGTTGTTTCTCCCAGATAAAATCATCTTCCCTGTGATCAGAGGAGTATCTCTTTTTTTTCCCCCTTCCATATATCAGCCATAATTATGATGAGCAGTCCATGAGCAACATATAAAACATTAGTTGGGAGAATCTTATGTTGGGTAAAATAAACTAACCTTGAACTAGCCTAAACGGATACTCTTTTCTAAAGGTGTCGGCTAGAGGATAGAACTGCAGTTACTTGCTGGAGGAAACTGACTGATACAATGCATGAAAAATCCAAGCCATGAAAATTCAGGGTTACAGAGGCAACCCCTCCTATTTCTAAACAATTCATACTGGAAACTAAGTCTGAATTCTCTTATCTGTCACATTTCCTATTTTAATTCTTTATCACACCCTTTTCCTGCCTGATTCCCTGCCTAGAACTTGCATTTATTAGACTTTCCTTGCTTTCCATATTTAGTTCCTGCTGCATTTTCCTTATTTTCATTTAAAGACAACACCTCATCTTAAAAAAGACAGCTAAGACATTGTCAATATGCTCCTCTTCAGCTCACATCTTCTTTAGAAGCTCATTACATTTGTATTCACAAATAATTTTTTTCTTCTGCTTTTTCCTTGTTATAACCCCAGTTTGTCTCCAAACCTTGTGTTTTTCTGCACTTTCTCCATATTGCCCCACCTCTTTTTTTTTTTAATCTCTGTATTACCTGCTTTGCTCCAACTACCAAATCTACTAAAAGGGACAAAGAGACAAAAGTAGCCATGAATATGTGATGGACTCTGGTAAAGACACATCAATAAGATGTAGAGTGATTACTTGAGAACACAATACTGAGTTTCTACTTCCCCCTTTAAGCCCCGCTCAACACTCAAAACATTCATGATTCTTGCCCTCATTTTTGCCATACTCTTTTTATTCTGTTGTTGAAGTTTATATGAGCAAACAATATCCCAGAGCTGAATTTTGCACCCCTTGTTCTATAGGTACAGAGGAAAGTTTCTGCCCACTGCCAGAATATGGCCTGCCCATAATGAAATAGGGATAAACCAATTTTTTTTCTCAGAAAAAGGGAGATATCCTCCCTTCTGTGACAGGCCTTTGAAGGGTTGGTTTGTTTGTTTTTCTTCATCTTGGTCCAAATATGTGATCACAGTTTGAGTGAATCAGCCGATAGGTGGAAGTTGATGCAAATATTCACCTTATCTCAATTCCGGAGGAACTCTCCAGCATCTGAGCCTTGTATTGACTAAAGGTAAAACAGAAAGGTGGAAGCAAGCCAAACAGGAAGCAGAATCAGGCACCCTCCAGGCAGAAAAGTGGCATGCAAGCATGTACTCCTCAGCCTAGTGGAGAGTTACCCATTTGTGATAAAAACACAGGCAGGATAACCCGGAAACTGCTGGTTAAAGGGGCTTTCCCACAGTGCTGAAACAATGAAGAAGTCATGCGGAAAAATATCTTAATTTACACCATGCAAAATATAACTTCATGAACTGAAAAGTCAGAATGCCTCTAATTATAAATCTGAAAGCTGTTCTCTAAACAAACTCACTTTATTCATCATGTTTTATCTCTGAAGCCTTCCTGTTTTTTCATCGTTCTATTTCTTGTTTGGGAGAAAGCAAGAGATGGCTGGGTCTGTATGCATCATTATATATTTTTGATGGTAGTGGAGAGGAGTGCTAGAAAAATGACCATACCATACGTTTGTTACATGTTTGAAGTCTGCAATTTCATGTGTGCAAGATTCATTTTTACTTACAAGGTACTATGAAGTGTTGAACATGTTCTACTAAGTAACTCCTTGTGGTTACAGAATTTTCCTATTAGAAGTAAAAAGGCAGTTTTCCTACAGAATGTAGTGCTGAACTTGAAACAATGAGCTCTGCTGTTATTCACAAAGTAAACTTCTCAAACCCAGTATCTTTTTCTAAAGTAAATTCTATACTTATGAATGAAACTTAATTCTTGTTTTTGTACTACAGTAATTATTTTTATTTTTCCAATAATACAACACGGTACAACATAATTGAAATCTTAAGAAAACAAAATGTGTCTCTTAAAGGTAATAATGGAATGGTGTAATTAAACTAATTTGTTATTGGTTCCCTCTCAGTGGAGTCAGGCAAACAGCTCAGATCATTAGCAATAATTAGTCTAAGCTATTTCTGTATGATGTTTGATTTATATTAGGAACAGTGATGCAGAAAGGGATTAATACAGCTGTTAACTACAATGCCTGAAGTTTATTTTAATCAGTGGCATTACTTGTTAAAGACCCTTTATCTGTAGGCTGGACTTTCTATAATATTACTACTCATTAAAGCTGACGTGAATCTGGGACATTGTTACAAAAGATAAATTGTTTGCCTCAAACATTTCTTCTTTTTTGCTTATTATTATGCTTACTTTGTAGGTTTTTCT
>VRYO01001269.1:2410133-2469773 GCA_009812075.1 Sialia sialis | reverse complement strand
CAGGTGTGGCTTATAATTGTGAAATTACTGTAATCCCCTGTAGCAATAAGACTTACAAGCAGTAAGATGCTTGTACTGGGTGTCTGTGTGGCAGCTTTGGTAGTGGAGGGCTACAAGGTGATTTCTGAGAGAAGCTGCTGGAAGCAGCTCCATATCTGATAAAGAAAATGCCAGCCAGTTCCAGCATGGACCCTCCACTGGCCAAGTCCAAGCCCATCAATGGAACTGGTAGATGACATTTTTAGGAAGGGTAGAAAAGTTATTGTGCACAAGCAAATTTCAGCCAGAGAGAGGAATGAAAATGTGTGAGAGGAACAGCTCTGCAGGAGCCAAGGTCAGTGCAGAAGGAGGGGCAGGAGCTGCTTCAGCACCGAAGCTGAGATTCCCGTGCAGCCTGCAGTTGAAACCGTGCCCCTCCTACCTATGGAGGTCAACAGGGGAGCACAGATCCACCTGCTGCCTGTGGAAAACTCCACACTGGAGCACAGGGATGCCTGGAGGCTGTGCATGTGTGGGAAGAAGCCCAGGCTGGTGCTGGCTCCTGGCAGGAGCCATGGCCTTGCGCAGAGATGAGCCCACGCTGGAGCAGTCAGTCTGCCATGGGGACCAGTGACCCTGTGGGGGAGCCACAGCTGAGCAGTTGTTCCTGAAGGACTGACTGCACCCCATGGAGGGGACCCAGAGCGGGGCAGTTTGTGAGGAACTGCAGCCCGAGGAAAGGATAAACCTTGCAGCAGTGAGTATGCAGTCCTGGTGGTAGATGGTTTCTGCTGGGAGCAGGAGAGAAAGAAACAGTGTCAGAGAAAACAAATGGTGAACTAATCATAACCGCAATTCTCCTTCCCTGGTATTGGCGGGAGACAGGAGTAGAAGGATGATTTGCGGAAGGTGTTTTAAGATTTGGGTTTATTTCTCATCATCCTATTCTGATTTGATTATTCATTAAACTAATTTCCCCAAGAGTGTTTTGTCCATGGCAGTAATCAGAGTGAGGTCTCCTGTCCTTGTTCTTGACACAAAAAAGCCTTTTTGTTGTGTATTTTTCTCTCCTGTCCTGTAAAGGAAAGGTGATAAAGAGGCTGTAGTGGGCACCAGGAAACCTATATAGCTGTAGCGTGGCATACATTAAAAGTTACTTAAATACTCTGAGTACATATACCGTAATTAATTTGTTTTTAACAGATAACTGAGCATTCATTTGTGTAGTTCTCCAGAAAGAACATTTATAGTTGTGGTTCTGGCATTCGCAGTCCCGCTAATTCCCCTGAGCTCGGGCAGCGAAGGAGCAGGCCCTGCTGCCCGCGCCCCTCAGCCGGGGCCCGCCCGCCGCCGCCGCCTCTTTCGCCCCCGGGTCCCGTGGCGGAGCGCGCGAGCGCCGCGGCCGCCGCCCGGCAGGGGGCGGTGCGGGCGGAGGCCGCGCGCTGTGCCCGAGGGCGCTCGGTACCCGCGCGGGCGGCGGTGGGAGCCGGAGCCGGGCCCGGGACCGCGGGGGACGGGACGGGCCGCGGGCGGCTCGGCGCGGCCATGGAGATCGGCACCGAGATCAGCCGCAAGATCCGGGTGAGACACGAGCAGCTGGGTCGTTCCCTCCGCCCGCAGCAGGAGGCCAGGCCCGCTTGCGGGGGCAGGCCCGGCCGGCGGCTGAGGCACCGGGCTCCGGCCGCCCCCCCGTCACAGCTGCCGGCGGAGGGGTCCTTCGGCCTCAGGACTCCTCGGGGAGGGCGGGGGCAGGAGAGGCGTTTTTGTGGGAAGCAGAGTCGGGCGCCCTGTCTGCCGAGGGGCAGCTGCCGGCTGCTGTCTCCGTCCCGGGGGCGCAGCTTGGCCGGGTCTGAGCCCCCGGTACCGGCAGGGCCTCTCAGCGGCTCCCACTCGGCACTCACAGTCTGGAAGTCCCGGCAGGTTTCTGTTTCCCTGCTGAGCCGGGAATGGCCTTTTATCAAACCGTCTTAGATTAGTTTTCTTTGCACTTTATGAGTCCGTGTGGTTTCTGCTAAAAAAAAAAAAAAGAACAGCTGGGACTGGGAGGTTGAATGGTAGCGCCAGGAACGGTAGGGAGAGTGAGATCCGTTACTCTGCTGTCAGCCCCTCGCTGTTAGAACGTTCCTGTCCTGTGCAGCAGAAATAGGCAAAGTTTACATGTTAAACCAATGTGCTCAAAGAGTAAATGAGAGAAACTTTGCTAAACCTCCCACCTCTTTGCAGTTAGAAATACTTTGTTGATTCATCCCTTAAATAATATTTCATTATTTTTTAGGGTGCTATAAAAGGAAAGTTACAGGAGCTGGGAGCTTATGTTGGTAAGTTTTGCCATGTGTTCAGCAATCTTCTCTAGATCATTTTTGTTATGTAGGGAAAAAACCAGCTTGGCTAATGGAATTTACTATTACTTCTCTTAACTGCATACAGAAGGCTAAAATATGAGAAGAGTTGCCTGAAGTGCTGGACTAGTAAGAAGAAAGAGATATACTTAACAAAATATTATATTCTAAGCATAAGAGGAAGCAGTATGTAAAGAACTAAATGAAAATAACTAAGAAGTCAGTTTAATTGTCCTCCCCTTTAGAAATGGCAAGGGATTTGAAAGAAAAACAAAAGAAATTTCTTTGAAGCATTAGGAGAAACAATAAAGCAAGAGCCTTGGAAATACAGCAGTAGTTATCTGAGGTGGAATCAGTTTTTCTTAGGCATATTTTTAACAGCTCTTGAATTCAGGGTGAGGCTTCTGTCAAAATCAGGAGAGAGGACAAAGATGAGTGAGTGGCTTTAGGAAAGTAAAAGGCCACGGCAGAAACATGATGTGGAATAAAACTTTTAAAATGTAAGAGCTTGAGTGTTAAGGAGACTATTAAGGCTAAGAGCTGTGATGAGCTAATGATGATGAAATACATGTATCTGAATCTTATGGGCAGAGGGAAATTTTGGTTTGGTTTGTGACAGGAGGAGCAATGTGAAATCTGTGGTCTTGTGGATTTGTTTTTTCTGAATATGGGAAGAAATGCGTATTGCACTTCAGCTGTTTTCTGCAGCGTTTAAAGTTGGTAACTTAATACAGCGTTCTGTTGGAAATAAAATACCTCAGTCCTGAAACTGTATTGTTGTGATGCTTCTTGGATTTCAGGGGAAGAAAAGGAATTGAGAGCATAATTTAGAGATCCCGTGAGTTGCAGGGCCAAGTTCAAAGTTTGTAGTTTGAGCCCAAATTCGTCTGCTTTCCTATTTCAAGGGAGGCATTGTGTTTATAGAAAAAATGTATTAGTTCCATAGAAAGGAGTTAACTATGAACTGACATTCTGAACTGAGCTGGTGCCTAGGAACCGTGTTTAGAACTTTTTAATTGTAAAATCATCCTTTTCACCATCTCAAAGCTTCTCTTTTTAAGTAACTAATTTTTTCTTGTTTGTTTGGTTAGGTTTTTTACCATCATTCCAGGTTTCAGTTTCTCAGTCCTCAATTCTTTGCTTTCTTCTGTATTTCTGAAATAAAAATCTTTCTTGTCTCTATTATTAAGCTGCTGGTAGAATACTAGCCATCTTTGATTCCAGCTATGACTGATTATTCTTTGTTTTCCTTCTGTCTCTTGTATTCAGAGGACAGGTTTCCTGTATTCCCAGGATCAGCAGACAATGTCTGTAGTTTCTTCTCAGTCAGCTTCTGAACTTCTTTTAATAACTTTGTATTCTTTGTTGCTAAGTGGGTCCTCCCTTGGCCTCTTTTTTCTTTTTAAACCACTGTGTCCAAATTTTGGTGATTTTTCAAGTTTCTTTTCTGGACTAGAGTATTTTCGACAACTTTTCAAGTAACATTTTTCAAAAACTTTCAGTTTATTCTTTCAGGTAACTAGTAAAAAGTTGACTCTTCCTCTGCACAAGGACCATGCTTTTTTTTCTTTCTGTAACTGCTACTTCTTTTCTCTTGAAAAGTCTTCTACAACAAGATATGTTGAAACTTGATGCATAGAGCTTACAAAGGAAATATCCATGTATTTGAAGCAAGGTGAAGTCAATTTAATATTCATCAGCTAGAAAATTTTTCAAAGGCCATAGTTCCACATGTAGTTTAAGTTGGCATAAGCCAACACAATTACTAAGAAAGTTTCTTTCCTTCTTCTATCATACTGTTACAGGTAATTGTGCTAACTTATGTTTTTATCTGTACTTAAAATATCTTTTTTACTTTATCATGTGTTGAACCACCTGAAGAGCTTACCGTGTTTAAAAGTAGCTTGGCCAATAAACAAAATTCATTCTAATTTCCTAGATGTGAACATTAGTCCATCTTGTGCAGCTTGAGGTTAGCAGTGAAAGAAAACCGAAGCACAAAGCAGCAACAACAAAAACAGAAACAAACAAAAAGCCACCAAAAAGAATTAAAGTTTTTAAACTAGGAATGGGTTATGTTGGAACAACTGAGTAGTGATAGTGCAGGTACAATGTGTGAATGTTGTTTTTGTAGTCTAGTTGTTTTGTAGAGATAAATTTTCTACAGTGTACATAGACATAGAAGAAAGGCAATTCCTTTCATTTGGATTTGGATTTTCATATTTTAGGTCTTTTTAGTGTTGTGTACTGTCTTAGCTTGATTAAATAAGCACAGCTGAATCAGTGCCTTGATTCAAATTTATAATTTGGACTGTATTTCCCAGCTGTTTTCACTTACTGTTGTTATGTTCATGTCATGCCATGGAGTGGAAATGGAGAGCATGAGATGTTTGATTAAACTAAATTGAAGTCTGTGCTCAAAAAGCACAACTAATGCTTTTGAGCAATAATTGTGCCAGTCAGTCCTTCAGCAGAGGCCAGAGCTAGCCAAAGTGAAATGCCAAACACCAAACTCCCCAAACCCTTAAGGTGGTGATGTTGGCTCTAAGCACCTTCCTCATGCATTCTGGCGAGTGGGAGTACCTTGTGTGCAAGGGAATAGGTTTCTCACTGTGTGTGAAATTGCATGCATACAGAGTACAAATTCAGCCTTGAGGTTGCTGGGATTGGTTTTATTTTTGTAGGTAGAAAATCTGGAAGTTAATAGGGTTTTGATTTGTTTAATATCAGAAAGGGATTTTTTTGTTTAGTTTTTGTAACTAAAGGAAATTTGACAAGGATAAGGTGCTGTATTTGTCAATATTTGAGGTGATGAATTTTGTAAATATTTGGTAGTATTCAAGAGAAAGGATATAGGCAGCAGAGTGGCTTCTTTTGTTTTTCTTTCTGTTCTGTTTACTCACTTTTTAAATACAGCTTCAGCTTATGCTCTTGTGAAATTGATGAGTTTTTTAAATCCTTGCTCAGAGGAAATGGAAGTCTCGTTAATTTGCTTACCTAATCCTCTGCTTGCAGTCTTTATAGTAAGACAGAAAAAAAATTGTTTACATGTTTAAAGATGTTTGCTCTGTCTTCCGTGATTTATTATACTTTAAAACAATGTATTTGTCTTTCTATTAGATGAAGAGCTCCCTGATTATATTATGGTTATGGTGGCCAATAAGAAGAGTCAAGAGCAAATGACAGAAGACCTTTCCCTTTTCCTTGGAAACAATACTATCAGGTTTACTGTCTGGTATGTTTGCAAGCCACTCGTCACACTTCTTATCAGTAGTGCAGGACTAATTTCTATAAGTGACATGAAAAAAAGTTTTTTTCTTCCCATTATGTAATTTGCATTAATAAAAACTTCTGCTCTGCATGTCTAATAAGTAAATTAGTTTTAGTCTGACAGCAGTTAGGCTTTTGAGGTGATAGATGGCAAAGGACTGGAAGATGTGTTTGTTTATAAGCCAGTCAGATTTGTAAGTGAAATGCTCAGGTAAGTGGGGGTTGTATGTTGACTTAAAATTATTCCTGCAAAATCCTCCGTGAGCATGAGAGCGTTGTTCACTGCAGTTAGCTGTAAAGGACCAATCTGTTTGCTTTTATGCTAACACTGCTTCAGATTACTGTGCATGGAAATGACTGTATCAGGGCAGATGAGCAGTGGATATAATTCTGTGTACTGTCTTTGACAAGGCTTAGCACCAAATGCTTAGCTATTCCCACCTCTCAGGCTATTTATTTATTACCACCACCCAACTCTAAAAATCAAAAGTAGAACCTCAGAATTACTGAACAGGACAAGTTAGCAACACTTCAACTCTGCTGTCAGCTCCTGACAGTGTAGGTTCTTTTATTCCATGCTGCATGACAAACTTAGCCACTATATTTCTCTTGCATTTTTTAATACTAGATGTGTTTTACAGTAGAAACATGTAATAAATCCATATTTCAGACATTTGACTCTAAAGATTTTGTTGCATTCAGAGTTGTGTATTTTTTCAAGTTAATCTCATTTCTGAGTCTCCTATCTAATAAAGCTGTAAGGAACATTCTTTTGTATAGATGAGAAAATGCTACATTTTTTTTTTTTTTTCAGTTTTCTTTCTTTGACATTTTCATACTGCCAGTTTACATTCACTTCCAGTATTTCTTCTATGTAATTAGTTCTTAGGAGCTTATCTGTTATTGAATAGCAGAGAGAAACATTTTTGAAAATAGCTACATTATGAAATCATAAACATTGATAAAAAATGAAAAGTAGTTCTGGCTATTACAATTCACTGTGTTAGCTATTTAAACGGATGGATTTCCAGATAGTGTAACTTGTGTGGATATAGTTTGATTTTACTTATACAGGTTTCATTTTTCTGCTGGTATTTGTCAAAAATATAATAAAGGAGTACATTAAGCATGGACAGGCATTCCTTTGCTGCCTTTTGTGGCCTGCCTAGGCTAAACATTTGGGTTTCAGGGTATTAGGAAGTCATGCAGTTGTCTTTCTCATAGTGCTTCTGGGAATCAGACAAATCAGTGAAGTTTACAAGTGGATGAGGATGTAGCTCCTGTAGTATGGTTTTGACTGAATCCTGATATGCAGTAAGAATTAGTGTAGCAGAAAACACTTTCATGGCTCTGTAAATGAAACTAAAACTTTATTGAAAAAATAATAAATATGTAGAGAAAGAAATTTCAGCGAAGAAATCAAGATAATTTTAAAAGTTTGTATTTAAAATAGTGTGTTGACTGTATGCAGATGTTATACCACCAGCTGGTTTTGACACCTGCTTAAATTTTAGACATAGTGACTGTTTTAACCCTAAATCAGTATTCTCATTTTATATACATATAAATACAAACTCAGTGTTAGAGTATCAGGTACCCAAGTAGGAGGTATTGATTAAAAGAAGGATGGAAAGGAAGACAAGATGAAACCTATGAACAAGCTGTAAGGGTACTGGTGGAAAAGTGTTACATAGCATTGTAGCTGGGAGTTTTATGTGCTTTGACTTCTTCTAGACATAGCCCAGCATGTTTATGTTCTTAAATGTTGGGTAGATACAGTACTCATCAAGATCTGCCTTCCTTGGTTTGTCTCTGTAGCTGGTAATTTTTTTCCTTCTGGCGAAAGTTTTGCAGCAATTGTGACAAACCTGGCAATCTGCTGGTTGGTCACCACTTCTTACACTGAACCAAGTGTCAGATTAGTTATCCTGGGGTCAGTGTGAAAACTGATCTGCGACACCGGAGCTCAGCTGACAAGTGTTCTAGTGAAAGCTTACAAGGAAGATGAGTATAAGCCTTCAGTATACCCACATGCAGTCTTTTCAATATGTTCTTGTTCCTTAGCTCCTGTCTAATATTCAGCCTAAATTATGGACTTACCCATTACCAGGTTTGAATTCCAAGTAAGATATGAATTTAAGTGTTGGGGTTTTTTTCTTTCTTCTCAGTGTAATATGTGTTTATTTTTAAACAGCCTTATTGTATTAAAGCCCTGTAATTTTCTGTGTTACTGCAGTTGAGTGCCTTTTTCATAGGCAAAGGGCAAATTTGGTATTTCTCTGAAGTATTTTTGCACACCAGCACACCTCAGAGAGCATTGTGGGTATATACAGAGAATGCTGGAAGAATCCTGAGAATCTTACATGCTATGAGTTATATACTGTTTGTGTTTCTAACTTAGGTTTTTTTTTAATCAATCTGTTTGATACTCAACTCCATTGATTGTAGTGAGAGGTGGTTAGTATTGGCTTTGATTATGTAAAACTAACTAAACACAAAAGTAGGTGATGCGATGAATACCTCCATGTGCAAGACATACTTGGAGGCAAGATACTTTAAGCCTCCCTTTTGAGGTGAAACATAGTCTGGTTGATGAAAGGTGGTAAGGGTAGAAGGGCAGTGGGTTTTTGAAAAAGTGTGTAAGTCTGAATGCAAGTTACAGTTTTTTTATTTCTCCTTTTTCTCTTTTGCTTCCTTCCCTATCTGCTGCCTATTTCAGGCTCCATGGCGTTTTGGATAAACTGCGATCTGTGACTACTGGTAAGTAAGAAAATTAATTTTGAGTGAAGGCAGACTTATTTTTTTCTGTGTAGTGTTATATGTCTAATGAGTTGCATAATATGCAATAGTATGTTGGCTGTTTCGTTATTTTTTTATGTGGTCTTTTGGATCCAGACTTAAGAAAAGTCCTTTATATTTTGAGATAAAGAATTGGTTTTTGAGTCCAGTATTTGTCTGTTTTCTCTGTCTTTCTTTCTGATATATTCAGCTGAAACAGCTTTTAGCTTGTTGGATTTTCAGGACTGTTCAACATCTTGTTTGCAATTTTCTAGCTACATTTATTGTAAAATCTGTATTGCTGTGCTTTAATGTAAAAGTGAAAGGTACCTGTCTCTGCAGAACCAACCAGTGTAAAACCTTCAGAATCTAATATCTTTGAGAGCAACCTGCCTTCCAGCAAAAACAGTTCCTGTGTGAGTGATGAGAGGAGGCGTGAGGATATCTTGCCACCTCTTGCAGTGTCAAGTACTCGGACTGAAAGAAATGACTCCAGAGTTTCAACCAGCTCACAGGAGCAGAGGAACACTGCTTCCAGGTAAGGCTGCTGGCTACTTCCTAACACAGCTTCAGACATCAGTAGTTGTGTGAGTGTAGTAGCCATTCTAATGTGTACAGATACTTAGAAAGATACTTTTGAAGAGTAAAGCATTCCTACAATTGTTGTATGAAAAACATTAATCAGAACTCAGTTCTTTAAGCAGCATAAGAGCTTAGATTAATTAACCAAACTGAAAATATCAATCTCTATGTAAAATTTGTATAAACAATAATACCTTACCCTGACTTTGATTAGAAGACAATTCTCATTTTCCAGGACTTGACTTGCAGATAACAGTTGGCAATTTTTTTTCTTATCAGGCAGTCTTGTGAAGATGGTTCTGCATCCCGCTTAACATCTGCTGTCAAGCCTTTGAGGGAATTGTCACCTTCTGAAGCTGTAATTGACATTAAACCTGAACCAGATGATCTAATTGATGAAGACCTAAACTTTGTGCAGGAGAATCCTTTGTCACGGAAGAAACCTATTGTGACTGTAACTTACAGTTCCTCTCGTCCCTCGGCTGAGATCTACCGGCCACCAGCTGTCAGGAGTGCAGATGGCATTGCCCACGTGCCCAGATTGTCACAACAGGGCAGCTTGCAGGGGAGCCGGCAGTTAGACACACAAGGCTGCAGGTCTTTGGAAAGTGGCCAGCTGTGCAATCCAGAAGCATTTGGCAGCTTAGCAGAAGGTCACAGACCCACCTCCAAACTCAGTGCTGATAAAGTGGGCAGTGAGGTTGGTACAACCTGAACTGTTGTAAAAGTTTGTTCTTGTTTGGAACCTAAATTGCTGTGTAGACTTCAGTAAAATCGTGACCCCAGAGAAATCAAAAGACTTCTGTCACTGGTACCAGCAGGTTTGAGATTTCATCCTTTGGATCCACTGGTAAAAACCAATTGCATAATTTGACAGCATTATCTGAGAACTTGCTGCGTCTCAGAGTTAATTACCATATACATTTTCATGTCATATTGACTTGGAAAAACAGGTTAGCACATTATTAAGCAGCGAATGATGAATCAGAAATTACAGTTCTGATCTTAAGATCATGGAATCAGCATGATCTTCCCTAAGTGCTGTCTGTACTCCCAGCTCCACACAGTCCTGTAAATCAGGATTTTTGGCATGCTGTTTATTAGCCCAGATAAACTGATGATCATGATTATTTATTATTCTGTTTAGAACCATGGCAGTTAAGAATTCTTTGGGATGGATGTTGGACAAGGAAAAACTAAAAGATTATTGCTGTCTTAAGTACTTTGGAGGCCAAGTTAAGCCAGGCTGGGTGGTAGTCCTAGCTGATAGACTATCAATATGAATAAATTATGAACCTTTTTGGAGAGGAATTAAGATGGTTATGACTGCTAAATGCTAAAATGAAGCAAGTATTTTGCATACCTTGTGTTGCAAGTGCATCTATATTTATTGCTGCTCATAAAGTTCTCTATCTTTTCCAGTACTTCATTCTGTATAAAGGATAATGAATTTTATTTGGAAATCTAGAATGCTCTACAAAGATACATACCAGTCATTAGTTTTTGAGAATGGAAAATTGCAAATGAGAATATAGTGATTTATTTAATGTTGTACATGAATCACTGTTGAATGTCAGGAATGTCTCTTCTTGGAAATACTCGAAAAAGGTCCTGTGATACTTCTATTACTGTTTCATGAATAATGTCTGGAAGAGACAAGAGAGACCTTGCACTCTCTAATTTGGACCAACCTGACTGTGTGTAATAAATAGCATCCTTTGGAATATGTAGTTTCCTTGCTAGAAGTTAATCCTTATACTTGTCTGAAATTAGAGTTGATACAGAAGAAGAAAACCATTTATACTTGATTTCACTGTTCTCAGACTTTCAGCGTACTCCTCTTGAATAGTACTATACATTTCTTTGGAAAACCCTGGTTTTCTGTAGGTGTAGGATAATTTTTCTGTACTTGCGAGTAGAGTTTTTTCTTTTTTTTCCTTAATGCTATGTACAGTTACATTTCCAATGAGATGTTTCAGTGCGATTGTGTCTGATTTTCATATCACCCAGTGCAGTCACTTGTACAACTGGAATGGAAGTTCTCCATCTCCTGGCTCCACGTGGAATTGCAGTGCTTTCTTGGCCGGCTTTTTGATACACGGTTTATGCTAAATAAGCTGCTTTGCCTGCTCTTTGTTGTAGGAGGAAAGCTCCAGGAAGAGACGGCTGCCTGTTGTAAGCTCAGTAGTCAAAGTGAAAAAGTTCTGTAATGATGGGGAAGATGAAGAGGAAGAGGAAGAGTACGGATTGCGAACAGGAAGCATCTCCAGCAGTGTGTCTGTACCGGCAAAGCCAGAAAGAAGGTACTGAAGATCTCAGTGATTCTGACTTTTCAAGAATTAATATCATGAAAGAAAATTTCGGAAGTAGAGAAGATCAGTTTGCACTTTCAAAAATTGGCAGACAAAATTTAGTAAACCATTTTAATATTTTTTGTATTATCTCACAACTCTGTGGATGAGATGCCTGTTTATGCCCCCCTTTTGCCTTTGATTTTGGAGCCTCTTCCCATTATTGTACGCAAGATGCAGCAGAGTGCGAATTTTTACATTATTTGGGTAAAGTTTACTGGCAAAGGAGCATTAATGTTGACACGTTTCAGACCAGATATTTATTGTGGTAAAATAATTTTTCAGTAATTTGATTTATTTTCAGGAATTGTTTTCAAACCAGTTATCATTTGTTCTTTAAGGTGATTTTAACTTTTCAAAGTCTTCAGAGGTTTTCCTTTTTTTCTGCACCCTAATTCTAAGTATCAGGCATAGTTAAAATATGTGTTTTTTGTATCTGATTTTCAACAGTAGAGGAAGAACATTCAAACTAGAAAAGAGAGAAGCTAATACACTGTATTAAATTTACCTTCACTACAGCACATTTCTTTCATTTAAGCTTCCTTATTGTTGATGTTAAAGACAAGCAGAAAACCTTTTTTCACAAATAAAATGTTTTTTTTTTAGAGTCGGTCTAATTATGCAGCTGGATCATGTTTCTCAGGATAGGTGCATAAATATTGGTGCCAGCACAAACATAGCAAGTGATAAGTGGTGGGAAGAAATTAATGGCAGAGAATGCCTTTCCCATGTAGCATGGTTTTACAGCAGCTTAAGTTGAGAGGTGAAATCACACATCTGGGCTTCCATTTTTTGGAGCATTTTGTGATCTCTATCCACTGAGAGAATAGATTAACTGAAAACTGTTTGGGATAAAATAATTGTAGATGGTGAATTCTGTTAATATTATTTCTGTGTTAGCATGTTGAAAGAACTGTCTTTAATGTGGATAGGGTTACTGTGCAGTCCATGTACAATTAATGTTGGTTTTTTTTTTTATTTCCTTTAGACCTTCATTGCCACCTTCAAAACAGGCCAATAAGAATTTAATACTGAAAGCAATCTCTGAAGCACAGGAATCAGTTACAAAAACAACCAATTTTTCCACTGGTAATTAGCATTGATATTGCTTGTGCTAATCTGTAATATTTCCAAACTGTTATATAAATCCAAGCTAAAGAGAGCACTTAGAGATAAGACAGAATGCCAAATAGCAAGTCATTTATACATGAGGGATTTACCATGTCCCATTTCATTACACTGATGTTCAGTGATGAATTATGGAAACATAAAGGATAGAGAGAAGTGGTATTTAAAATATATTAATCAAGACTGTAAGCCTGTGACATGTATAGATACTAAGTGAAAGTGCCAGAGTATTCTGAAGTCAATAGTTGCCAAGGGGAAATTATTCAGAATAAGCCAGGCAGTTTGAGCTATTTACTTGATCTGTTTTCCCTTTCTTCACTCTCCTTCTTCTTTCTGAGAGGGGAGGAGGAAAAAGCCAAACAGCAAAAAAATGAAAATGCACTGGATATAGGTAATAGAAGTGCAAAATAATGAGGAACGAAGAGATTGATGTATGTTTGGGGTATGTTGATCAGTATCAGGATGTGTGTAATGATGTATATTGTCCTTTAACAGCGAGGCTGCAATTGCAGCTCAGTGGTGTTAGTTGCAGTTGACACAGCAGCTGAACAGTGTGTGTGCATTCAGTTTTGCTAGCTAGGAGAGACTTCTGAAGAAGGGCAAATCCAGCTGTTGTCTCATGCCTTTCTTTCACTGGGTGTTGATAAATCCACATGTTGCACCTTGCCAGGGAAGAAGCATTCACTAAACTGTTTAAACCATGACTTTTATGCCATCTGAAGTCTCTTGCCTTTGTTACCTCTCAAATTTTCCAAACTGTAAGAAACAGTACTTTGAGATGATGCAGGAAGCTCTTCCCCTGTGTACAAAGCAGTATGACAGGAAGTGAGACATAGCTAGATAAGCCTAAATTAATTAAAACTATTGATCTTTTTAATAGTGGTGATCTTGTAGTTTGACTTACCAACATGAGAATATTACGGTGGAGAGACCAGAAGGCACCACTTCGTTTTTTAATACAGAGGGATTTTGAATTTTATCTGAAGTATCATACAGGTCCTTCCATTTCAGAAGTAGTACTAAACATTTTTTTAAAGTATTTTGAACAGAATATACAAGTAAGTGATTTTAAAACACATAGGTAATACAAAACAGTAAATTAATAAATAATGAATCCAGTACTTGAGTGATATCTTTTAGTTGTTTGTGTCAGAAATTAAATGCTGATCTGATACTCAGCCAAGGGAAGAGTTTAGATTCTCACAATCAGGTCTGGCAGTCTTAGCAGAAGCCAAGAAGTCAACCTGTTGTCCTGCTACCCCCAAATTCCAAGCCACAGTTATCTGTACAGAGATTTAGAACTATCTGAAAGGATGTTGTAGTTAAGTCAGGGTTGATCTCTTCCCAAGTAACAAGGGGTAGGACCAGAGGAAATGGTCTCAGGTTAAGATTGGATATTAGGAAAAAGTTCTTCATGGAGAGGGTGGTCAGGCATTGGAACAGGCTGTCCAGAGAAGTGGTGGAGTCACCATTCCTGAAGGTATTTAGAAGAGGTGTAGATGTGGCACTTCAGGATGTGGCTTAGTGGGCACTTGGCAGTGATGGGCTAGGTTTCCAGTTGGACTCTGTGATCTTAAGGGTCTTTTCCAATCTACGTGATTCTGTGATTCTGCTGCCATTAAATTTTGTATTCTATTTTCAAGCACTTCAGCAAAGGATAGCTAGCATCATATGAAGAGACACATTGATGATTTGTGATTATTAATATGAAAGATGGAATGAAAAGTGGTTTCAAAAATATCAGAAAGTAATTATATGTAGAAGTGGATGAATGAGTATTTTGCTGTTGGCACTCTGATCCTTCTCATGCTGTTTTGTCATAGAAGTAGGTGTTCTGAGGTGCCACTCAGGGTGCTCTATGCACATGCACAAATAGTAGCTTAAAGGTGTTTTTTATGGAGACAGATGCTTGGAATTGTTTTTGTGTGTGTGTAGGAATTTGTTAGAGTTATTTGTTAGAGTTATACAATATATCTAAAAGCAGTACTGTTGTGTGATTGGGTAGTGTGTAAATGATTTGCCATTGTTTCTCTATTTAAAGTTCCACAGAAACAGACTGTTCCAGTTGCACCAAGAGCTCGAATTAGCCCAGAAGAATCACAGTTAGAAGTAATTCATGGGCAAAGCAGACTGCCTGTTCTGAGTTCTCAGCTTCAAGTAGAAGAGTCAAAGGAGCAGACAGTTGAAGAAATTCAAGGTCATCTGATAATATTCTTCAAGAATTTGTACTAAGGGGTGTAATTTTACAGGCTGAGCAGAGAAAAGGAAAAGGAACACATTTAATTTCTAAGTCTGCATGCAGAACTGCCCTGAAGACCATGCAGCTTTCTAAAGCATGGCTGTCAGATAGATAAGTGTGTCCAAACACACACAGACAACCTCAGAGGAATTAATCAGTAAACAAAGAATGTTATAACATTGTGTTATGTCACTGAGGAGCAGTTTTGCATAAGCCCTTACATTTGGATAGCTTCTCTTTTCCCCATCCTTTGCATATTTTTCTTAGTACCTTTTGGGAATAATTCTGTCACGAAGCTTAAGCGATAGTGAAGATACTCTAGATTATTTAGAACACTTTTCCAGCATATGAAGCACTGCAAGATTCTTTCCAGCACATGGTTTCCACACAAATGTTTCTAGTGTTTTATTTTTCAGTTTAAATACAAGAATACTCTATTTGCTCTGACATGACAGCTGATATCAGGCTAACTCTGTCAGCTTTGGTTTTTACTTCTGTTTTGAATCTCCTAAAGGGCGTAACATTTAAAGGCAGTCAGAGTGCCTTTTCAGCATGGTTTTCTTATAGAGCATGGGGGATTGTCTTTGTTAGTCACAAGGAATCGTAGAAGTAAGGCAGGGGAAAAAATATTTCTATAGCAAGTACTGAATTTATACTTGCTAAGTGTATAGATATTTAGATAATGAATAAATTTCGTTTTTAGCAATACCTTTGTTACATCATCCCATGGCCATTATTAAGGAATGGTAAACATGCATTATTTTAAAAAGATTTTTGCAGTTGCTTATTCCTCATATAGATGTATTTGGAATCTTTCTGCCACCCTAAAGTAGCTGAAATTGTATCTATAAAGTATGTGAGAAAAGACTTAATCAGCCTTTGAATTAATGCACAGAAAATAAATGTGCTAAATATTTTCACTCTTTCACCATTGAAATGGAAATGACTGCTTGCTTAGGAAATCTACAGAAAGCAAAGATAATTTTTTAAACCATATCTCAAATGTAGAGCAGTGCTGCTCTGATTTGCTTCAGCTCTTTTAAGAAGCTGTAAAGTAGTCCCTTGTTAGTTGCTTTCCTCTGTGTGTGTTCTCTGAGTGGCCAGCTCCTTTACAAATGAGGAGGAAGAACTTGGCCTTCATCAGTTGCTGTGCCCACAGACCTCATTTGTACTGAGCAGTGATTATGGGAATGAGTAGTGTTCTGCAGTATTTGGATTTTGCCATTTTACTGTTCTTGAAACAGTGAGGAAAGGGCTCATAATAATGAGAATGGCTTCTGTTGTTGTGGTTGTTAAAAGTGTGAATGTTTTTGTTGTTGATTATTTTTTATCAAAAGAATCAGAGTATGCCAGAGTAGTTTCATGTTGACATGTTGTAAAATATGCTTCTTTTTGCTGTTTTTTAGGCATTGAACAAAAGGAGCTCGCTTGTCGTCTTCAGATTGATCCTGTGATTGAAGATACCTTGCAAGTGACTCAGGGTTAAGTCTTGTGATCTTTTTATTTTGAAATCTGTTATTACTGTCCAGTGAATGTTAAGATACTCCTTTTCAATCAATTATACTGATTTCTACAATTTCCTAATGCATTACATTAGTAGCTGTTCAGAGGATGACAGATTTTGGGAGGATCCTTTTGAATGATGTTTTAGCATAGTCATTCCACTTTGAAAATTTCCTGATCTGACCTAACACGACTTGTGACTTCTGTTGATTAACCAGTGTGGAATAAACAGGGAAGTAAAATTGTTTTCTAGAAACTACTAGAAAGAAATTAAAACAAAGTAAGTTTATCTTATTGACCACATAAATGGATACTAGATGTATGCTGTAAGTTAAAGAGTACAGCTACCACCTTATGTTACTCTTTTCTATGTAATTTTTCTCCCAATGCAGATTACTGTGACCCAGAATCTGTGGTCCACTCAGATACTCGGTCATTTATCCTGAAGAAGCCCAAGTTACCAGAGGACATGGTGCCACAGAGCCAGCAGCTGGGGATGAAGGGCACAGACACAGTGCGAGTTCACTCAGGGCGTCTGATACACACACGGTAAAAAGCTACTTCATTTAGGACAGTTATTAGTCAAATTGCTTGTTTGTGGTTTAGATGGAGCCATTTGGTTAGACTTGTGCTTTGTCAGGAGGTGGGAAATCGTGCAAAATGGACTGACTTTGAATAGCAGAATTAAAAAAGCGGGAGCAAAAAGCTTCCCAGCAATCCTAAATTGAAATTAATCCTAGGGTCAGTGTCAGCTTGAGCATGTCTTTGATTTGCAAGAAAGAAGAAGGAGCTGAAAAGTACTCCTCCTTTGTTCTGATTTCTGAAATCTTAGTCAAGTAATAATTTTTCTTAAATTGCCTTTAGTTTTATACCTGTTTCACCCTTGGATTACATTTCTTAAGAAACATCTTTTAACACAGTATTGAGTGTGGTGAATCCCTGACAATGATTTAAGGCTCCTTACTGGAGAGTTTGACCAGGGGAAGCTTAAAGTTCATGTCAGCTCCAAACAGAGTTCCAGGTAGCAAGTAGTCCTGTCTGTTAGGAGTTAAAACCACTCTGAGCAGCATGAAAAACTTCATCATGTGGGCTGTTGTGCTTGAGAAACTGCTGTTGTTTCCTTTCTGTGAGTGCCTATTAGCAGCCTGTGTTAATTGAAAACTGAGCAAAGAAACCCAAAAGCATAACCTGGCAATATCACAGTTGAAAGCTGTGACTGTGCTACAGGAGAGAGGTAGATTTTTGCATAGGAAACTGCTTCAGTCTGAAAGTTTTAGCTCATGATGTTTTAATGTTCTGGTTTCTGTCCTCTTAAAGGCAATCTACAAGTGTAGTTGCTTTTAGCCTCATTTCATAGAGAAGCAAAGTTTATCCCATTGCTGTTTGTCAAACATGAGAACTCCACAGTTCTCCAGATATCTAGAATCACCTGTCATTCAGGAAATCCCTCAGATGAAATGAATGGGATGTTGAAAGGCTGGAGAAAATGTATGTGAACCCTGTTTTGATGCTCCCTCTTATCCATGCTGACTACTGTCAGATATTGGACACCAGGCTAGACTGACCTTTTAGTCAGGCAGAGTATGAAAAATCTTAGTATCAGTATTTCAGTTCTCTCATCCTAGTTCTAAAAACTCCTACACCACTGTTTCATAATGTGCTTTTCAGTAATTATGAGGAGACACATGTTTTGTGTGTTAAAAGGCTTGTAATTCCAAGAATAGTATTTGCTCTCTCTTTCTGCCTCAAAACTGCAAATTCCACAGGATTGACTGTAAATGAGCTTTTGGACCTGTCTGAGCAGAATGCATCAAACTGAACTGTACCTCAGAGCTGTAGTTCTTACTAGAACTCCCTGCCTCAGGGAGATGTGAAGGCAAACTGTTAACTGGAGTGGATTACCAGTAATTACTAAAAGATCTGTTACTGCTTGGCTCTTCATTAATAAGCTTATACTATTTTCACTCACTAGCACAGCTCACATTCATTCAAACCTCTTGAGTCAGAAAATGTAAATTTTCTACGTTTCTTTGTTTGATAGAGACCAGCTTGCACAGCCAGAGAAACCTGCTAGCCCCAAGTTCATTGTGACGCTGGATGGCGTGCCCAGTCCACCAGGATATCTTTCTGATCAGGAGGAGGAAGATATGTGTCTAATGGAAGGATTAAAGCCAACTACCCAGCACATATGTGCTGGCAAAGGATTAAAAGGTCTTCAAGCCCAGCAGATGCAAATTGTAACCAGGCAGCTGGAGAACTGTGATGGTAATTACACTGACCAACAGGATCTGACCTTGGTGTGCTGCTTTGATCGTGGCTACACCTCCTGGATACATCTTTCTTAAGAAATCAAATTGATGGTGTTTGTTCTTCAAATGACAGCATTCTTTAGGCCAATGAAATGTGGGAGTTCAGTGGGACCATGTCTTCAGAAGCCTTTATGGCTTCTGTAGTATACTAGAACTATATGGCACATGGTAGTTCTTCACACATCTCGATTTTTTTTTGCATATGTTGTTGATTTTCATTGCCAGAAATCTGCCCTTCTCGTTAAGTTATGATTTCTCCCTCTGCTAATGGACAGGAGATGTTACAGTTAACATATTGACATGCCTTGAACTTCTAAAAATATGTCAGATGGTATTAATGTTGCTGTCGAGGGCTGTGACACCAAAGGAGCTGGTTTAAGTGTAAGGTGTGGGTAGAGTCCAGTGACTAGCACCTGAAAGTAGAACTTAACAGTATGTGATTTTACATGAAGGTTTCTATGTTCTCTATTTCTTTTGAGTAACACGGGAAATTGCTTGCTGAACCACGTGTTTGAATTGTTTAGAATGCTGGCATGGTGATGAAAAACACAAAGGCTACTGTTTTGTCATAGGCCTGTTGAATACTTGCCTGAGGGCTGTGCTTGGATTCAGGTTTTTCACTTAGCTTTCTTAAGAAAATTAAGATCTTTATTTTCTGTAGTAGCAGTGTATCCAAATTTCTAAACTAAATGAAGAATACTATTTGATTCTGTACTGAGAACCCTTAAATTTCATGGCTCCAACTATAAATGTGTAATGCATTTATGAGGGCACTATAGCAAAAGATCCTTTAAGTCCACGTCTTTTCAGTCCCCTGGCGGCAGAAGTACTACACATATAAGGCAGCCTTAAAGATGAAGGGAATGTTGTGTATCCATGCACTTTACTAGCACAGAGAAACAGTCATTAGAGTACTTCCTTGCAAATCCGTGCTTTTCCATGTGTAGCCTCATACTCCTCACCAAAGCTGTTTGGTACAGGAGAGTGTTGCCAGTACAGTCCTAGCTCTCTTAAGGATTCCAGTGAAGTAGCAGGGGTGGGACTGAAGCTCACACGCAGTCAGATCCATGTGGAAGTTGTCTGTATGTGCCAGTGTGGTCCCACAACAGGATGGCATCGTTTGGCTTTGGTATGTTGCAAGGAGAAGGCATAAATGAGGCTAAGGACAGAATGAAGCTGGAGCAATTTGTGCCATTAGTAGGGTTATGTCATTTAGTAACTTACCATATCTTAGTAGGGTAAGAGGGGAGAGTCTAGGCAGCGCTGGAAAACTTGGAAAAGCCAAATAAGACAAACACCAACATATGTACAATTGTGTGAATTTGGAGAATAGGGTTTTACAAGCAGTGTTAAATAGGAGAGAGTCAAAGTCCCATGTTCCTGTAAGAGTAGTAAAAGTATGGAATGTTTCAGCTTAGAATTTCTTAAAATACTTTTTGAATTAGAGTCTGAGTTCAGGTAACTGAAGTGTCTGAACAAGTTACATAGAAGTGGTTCTTTTTCATTATATACCCCCAAATAATAAATCTAATTAATGTAAAAATTGATTTTTAGCTTTCATCTCTTGAAATAATTTTCTAGAGGAAAAAATATCTTGGAGAAAGGAGACATGGCTATAATTAATTTATGACTCAGCAGAACAGTCATAACTCAGGTTCAGGTGGAGTCATTGTCTTGACTGTTCAAGTCTTTAAATCAATTTGGATTTGCAAAGAAAATTTATTTTGCTTGTAGAGTACAAATTTGATATTTTATCTCCAAAAGGCAACTGTCAGTCCAGTATTATGACTTTTTGCTTTATGGTTTTGGAAATTTTCTTCAGAAAATGTGATTGTACGTAAACTTTTACTGTCATGACTTTTTTGATTAAGAGCGAATAGAAGTACAGCGAATTTTGATTATGCTAGATTGCTTACACCAAACGGCATATAGAATCATGGAAGTCTCAGCTTGGGTTGGTTTTATTTCTTCTTTCTTACCATCCAGTGGAAATGGAAGACTTAAGTATGCTACAAAAGCAGGAGAAGGTGCCGGAGCGCTGCAAGTACTGGCCTGCCTGTAAAAATGGAGATGAATGTGTGTACCATCACCCCACACTACCTTGCAAGTGAGTAGTACAGAGCTCATCCACTTGACATGCTGTTTTGATTTTTATTCCAGTGCTGCAGACTTCTGCTCTGTGTCAGTAAATATTTCAAGGCAGCACAAACCTGTTAGGGCAGGATCAGAGCTGGATTATCACACTGTAATTCCTCCTGTTTTCCCCCTCTCCCAAGTGTCAGAACACAGGTATGGCAGCTGCACCCTTGCAGAGGAAAGCTTTAGTTTAGAATACAGGCTGGTGTTCCTGAGTTGCCTAAGATGCAGGAGTTCAGCATCTTAGAAGAGTAGGCTGTCTTCTGCCAGCTATCACAGTGCTTTTGAAGATTAGGTCACTGTTATATAGTAATGCAGTGATTGTGCATTTTAAATTTGAAAGGGAAGGTGAACTCTTGAATGTGCCCTGTGTCTTTGACTTCCCTTCCATAAGCAGGAGCAGTCCAGAAAAAGTGTCTGTTTTGAGGTAACTCTTACTAGATTGGTAACTTCAGTTACTTGGACATTTGAATTATTTTATAAAATCTGGTGTAACTAAATTTAAAAAAAAACTCTTCAGAGAAAACCGTGTTACTTAGGGAACACTGCACCTGTCTCTGGGGAAAGTGATTTCACATTGCCTTTGCCACTCTGTGCTACACACTAAGAGTGACACGTCATGGCTTGCACCAAGGAGATTGGGACCAGCCTGCCCTGAGAGTGAGGTGTTTCAGTTGTTCACTGCATGGAGGGAGGGTCTGCAGGAAGGGAAGCTGTGTGCAGGTGTGTGGGTGAACAGCTTGTGCGCTACACCGTGTGCCCTGCCGGGGAAGAAACCAAGACGTGCCCCAGCCCTGCTGCACCTCTGGCTTTCTATGATATTCTGGTTTTTGTGTGCCACAGATGCTTGGCGATTTTGCTCCTTTTGACTCAATTTCTTTTCCCTCAGAGTCTTCCCTAACTGCAAGTTTGCTGACAAATGCCTGTTCATCCATCCAAACTGTAAATACGATGCAAAGTGCACTAAGCCAGACTGTCCTTACACTCATGCCAGTCGACGACCCCCCCATCCATCTCCTAAACCAGGTGAGCACATCTTGTTTTCTGAGCTTGAAATTAAAGTGAAGGGACAAAGGTATTTTTGGAAACAGAAACTTACAGTGATGAATTTTTTTATTTTTTTTTTGCTTGAGTTGACCTAATTTTCTTACAACTCATAATGCGAGATGAAGAATAATAATCCAGTGTTACTGCAAAAACTGTTACCAGAAAAATCCCCCAATGCTCTCATGCAAGAGTGAAGGTTGTGCAAGGCCAAAGTGGCAACTTGCACAAGTTGTTGGTTTCTCTGAAGGGATTAGCCAGCACTGCAGTTTTGCTCAGATTTTTTTCTGAAATTGGACACATGTTGTACCAAGGGCTTGCGATACACGCTGAAAACAGAGGCTTCTGCTTTTGAACATTTTCTTCTTTAGTGGCAGTGTAGGAGTGAAGTTGGTGTAATGATGAGATGACTTTCGGGGTAAGCTTACTTGGTGAAGGCAGTAGCTGTGTTCCATATGGATGGGTGTCGCTGAGCATGTGAACCATGCCAAGGTGCAGGACCTTTACTGCATGATCTTTTGGAAGTAATTTAGCCCCTAGTCACAGTTCAATGCAGTTTTGTTACCTTGCCAGAAACCAAGTACAATGTGCGTGTCTCCCCTATCATTCCCAGCAGCTCCTCTGTATTCCTGGAAAGTGCAGTGCCTGCAATTCTCAGTCCCGTTAGTTGAAACTCTAACAGGCTTGCTGCTGTCTAAATTTAACATTTGAGATTCTACCAGAATCTCTGTGCAACTTGTTGGAAGTTTTGCCTTGACCATGGTACTTCCTGTCCTGGTGAAGAAATGGTGAAGAGCCAAGTTAAATGATAACCTTGGTCTGCTCCAGGATCCACTAACTGCATTGGGAAATGCTGTCTATATTTCTTGCTGAACTTTGGTGTATTACAAAATGGAATTTCTAGCTGAAGGATTTATATATTTAAGGTTGTGTGGAGCTGTCTTAAAAAGGCAATTTATTTCTGATCCAGACTCACTTCCTGTTCTTTTTGTTTCTACTATTAGCACCCCTGCCCACATTGTCCATATCCTCCAGTAGTCCGCTGTGTAAGTTTTTTCCAGCTTGTAAGAAAATGGAGTGTCCGTTTTACCACCCAAAAGTAAGATATATCTCGTATCTTCCTTCCTTTCTAAAAAGAGACTTGAAACATGCTGCTTTGGGACAGGAAATGTTACTAGAATTTAATGCTTTTTGCTTTTACTGTTCACATTTTAACTTTGCTTTATGAGCAGAATACACAAAAATAGTGACTTAAGGAATTTGGAAAATTATACTTTTAAAATTAATCTTTCTACCAAATGCTGCCGGGATGCTTCAAACAGGCCATATATCTTACCCAGTCAAGGCACTTAGGGCAGAGAGGAGCCTTTTGGGAAGGAATATGTCTCAAGACTCTTGACTCTTCCTTCAGATGTGCTGCAACATAGAAAAAGATTTCCCAGTTACTGTAGAATCTGTTAATGTCATCTGTATACTACAGGAATCTATTACTTGGGTACTTCTATAGAATTGTGTCCCTGCATCTAATGCCAGGAACTTTAGTGCTTTTTCAAGCCCTAATAATATAAAAATACCTGTGCTTAGATCTTAGTAGCCAGATACTGTGGCTTTTGTCCCCCCTGAGGTAACGCTATGTCATGCTCCCAACTGGTATACAAAGATCAATTCAAACTAAACTCTTAGCTCTTGCAAGCAAAGGAATTTCCACCAGTCAGTGCAGTGGCAGTTTTGGAACATGAAATTCTTAATTGGTACTTTGTAAAAAGGATTTTTTTGTCACTGGGTTGAGCTGGTTGCTCTGGTGGAGGGGAGTGTTGGCTCAGCTGTGGGTGATATGTGTCACACAGCAATACGAGGGTCACAGTGCAGCTCAGCATGTTCAGCAGTTCAGGCAGCAGCACAGAGCAGCCTCTTCTGAAATACTTTTGGCTTTAGCATTGTAGGTTTAATACACAGTGTACAAGACCAGACTGCACTTTCTACCATCCCACTGTTGCTGTACCTCCACGCCATGCCTTGAAATGGACTCGAACTCAAATCAGGTAAGAAACACTCTAAACCTAACCAAGAAGAATAAAAAGTATCTTGTGACATTACTAATGTAGGTTTAATTGCAGAAGTAATGTGTGTGTGGGACAACAAAGATGTATGAAAAAAGATACGCCTTATGGGCAGCTTTCTTTTAAAGACAACTCTGTGCTGTTATTTGGTAGTAGTTGTATAAACATTAACTAATGTGATGCAACCCTGACAAACAAGTGCCCTGCAGTTGGAATCACTGGAATCCTGACCTGGACAGGTGTTTGCTGAGTTGTATTTGAATAAATCTGAAAACTCTTCCACCATTGTTTTGTCTTGTGTCTAAGCTGTCTTTTCCACACTAGATTCAACTGTTTCTTTGAGTGTTTCTGGCAGAGCAGCTCATTCTTGTCATTCCCCTGAGATGTCATATCCCAGTAGCAAACTTCCCAAGGCTGGGAAGTTTGGGCCTGCCTTAATTCTCATGTGATTTAATGATCTTTTCACTCCAACTACTCCCCTCTGCAAAGGTTTTAATCATTACAGGGGTAGGGCACAGAGCAGTTCTCAAATCATCTTACAGAGAGGTAGAATTGTTCCTTAGGGAATTGTTTTTTTTCTTCCTCCTCAGTGAATGAATATGATACAACCTGGGACTGAGCTTCTCCTCTGGACAGTAGAGGACAGGAAGATTAACTACCAGGACACAGGATGCTAGGAAAGACTCATACATTTTGGACTTGGACTATATGTTGTTTTCATAAAACGAGGTTGATTGCATACTTGAAATGTCTCTAATTTTCCAAGTTTGTAAGTTTGGACAATTTTACATTTTTTTTACACTGTAAGAAAAAACGTGTGTAAGAAAAGTTTTACTTTAAATTCCATTAAAAACCTTCAAAGCACGTTGTGTCCTGTTTGGGTAGTTTTCCTTGTGTAAAAGTTGGTGTGTTGAAGAAGTATGGCAGCAGAAGTGCTTAGAAAGCTTATTCCTCTGTTGGGATCATGCTGGAAGTGTTTTTTGTCCAGCAAGTGTTTGGTACAGTGCATATGGCTGCACTGCTGTCCCAGCACCCAGAGACTGAGCTCTCCACCCCAGCAGAGGCACAAAGCAAATGCTTTGTCTTTTGGGTGTTACTGCAGTGGTTGTCAGAGTCCTTCTGCTCTCTAAAATGGGGAAGAAGAAAACAAGCCACTTCAGAAGCCAGAACAGTTAAAAAATTACTGATACTGTTCTCCACTTAAAAGGCCTATGAACTGCCACTTCACTTCAAAATAGATACTGTGAGATGTTTCCATTTATCCCAAGAAGAAAGTAAGTACTGCTGAACTTCCTTCTAAGGAATTCTTTATTCCTACTGGGCACACTGAGGTTTTCTCCTTCCTGTAACTTGCGTGGCAAAAAAATAGTGCGCACACATGCCCATAAATATGGTAAAGTGATATTAAAATGATGAAAAGTGTTGAACAGTAACATAAATGCACTTTTTTATTAAATCATTTTTTTTATATTTTGGGGAACTACATTTTCACAAAAATATACAAAAAAATTTCTTTTTACAAATATTTACATTCAATATCAGAAAACAATGATAGCTACATATTTTAAACTTAAATTTGACAAATATAGTCTTGAATTCCGAAACTTAACACTCCAGGAAAATTATTTTTAATTTTTTTTAAATAAAGTACTCAAAGTTCATATTCAAATTTAAAAAAATCTTAATTAATGCAAAAATCTGACATTTTTAATATATATATATATATACTTTAAATAAACATACAACATTGTTACAGGAATTAGATGTTCATGGTGGAAACCAAAATGGAGTACACTTAAACCCATAATCCTTATTACAGTAATATATGACCATACCTTTGGACTAGTTTAAAATACCCTTTTTTTTTTTTTTCTTGTTAAAGCAAGAGGGATTATCTGACACACTCCATAATGAAACAACAAATCTGAACAGACAACTGCATTTTAAGCTTAAAGAACTACAGTAAAATATTTTTGTAAGGTGACCTGACGGGGGACTGGAGAGGAATGGAGACGTTGCGCTCTGGTATTACACAGAGCACTGCTGGAATGGGTTTCCAGATGAAAGACTGCAAAGAACATTATTTTTCTACAGAATTTCCCAATGCCTTCATTAGCTGTCCCTTGCAGAAATAGCTGCCACCATGAAGCTATTTTCCATGTGAGATGAGGAGACAAGAATTTGTAAGGGCAGCAGAAGACCAGGACCATCTCCATTGCTGCATTTCCACTGCTGTGCTGGGCTGTCACTGCACAGTGTTCAGCGTGAGAAAAGCTTTTCCTCTGCTAAAAACAGTGAACAAACCAAGCTACAAAGCTAAAAGTGCATTTTTTTTAAAAAAAGGGAAATAGTTCTAATGCATTTACTTCGTTATATTTTCAAGTTAACATTTTGGGCTTGAGTGTATTGTAATACAGAATTTTGCATTAAAAATGCCTTGACTTGCTTTGGAAATCCATAATGCAGCTTTTCCATTACTTTATGCTGTATACCCATAACTGAAATAAAATTCAGAAATTAAGCTAATTACCAGATACTGCTTAAAAAAGAAAGAAAGCTAATCTGCACCTGAAACCACAACAACATGGTACATAGTAGCAAGAAAAGGAAAAACAGACCAGAAATGTATAAAGTACTACCCAACAGCACCAACATTTCACAAAAGTACAGGAAACCATTTTTATTTCATGCAATGTGTGTCTGTGTTCATGCCTGGAGTTCCTTTATAAAGGATATTTACTGGATTCCAAAAGAATACAGTGTAGCACATGTCCTGTGTGCAACTGGTGGTTGAAAAAATAATGGTGTTATACTAGTACCACTTCCAGCTCCATTGCATGGAAGATCCACCCCCGCTTCTCCATTTCAAGAATTTGGAGCTAAGATAATAGAAAATTAATTTTCAGCAACAGAATGCTTGAGATTGGCTTTGCATTACAAATGACCACAATAACAGCAAAGCTGTGATAAAAGTCGGCCCTCTCAGCCATGACATTGCAAAAATAAATTTATTAGGTGGCTGGGAGCAGGGAGCTGGAATAGAGACTTCTGTGGGAAGAAGGAAGAGTAGTAAGAACCAAAGCTAATGAAAGAATAATGGCGTATATTACATGAACATGTGTTTGTTTTCCCTAAAGGCTTACAATCCTGCAGAGGACTGAAACTACAATACCCCTTTATTACAGCCCTTTTTCAGAACCCACCAATACAATGCTTGTTGCAATAGTTTACATTTTGTCCTTATGGCGTCGTCTTTTGCCTCAGCCCACTGAGAGCAGCTGAAGGCAATGCCAGCTGTATGAGCTCTGCAGCACCATACACAATGGGACAGTGCATTTGTTTCTTCATCTTAGGAAACAGGTAAAGCACAACTGGCCTTAATCCTCTGCTTTGAAACACTCATTTTGTGGGACCACTTAGTAATTGCAGTAATTTCACGATTATAAGCCGCACCTTTTTCATTGAAGAATCCAGCCTACCCCAGTAGTGCGGCTTATATTCAGGTGCGGCTTATCTATGGACAAATTCCAGTGAAATGCCAACCCAGAAGTGAGAGCTGGCCTGGGAGGGCGCCTGGGGCTGCCTTTAAAGGCTTCACTGGTCTATGAAAACTGTTTGCAACTTGAGCACCTGACACCAAACACAGCTGGCAGCAATTCTGTTACTAATTTGTTACTTTGTTATACATGGATCCTTGCTTTAAAAAAAAAAAAAAAGTGCGGCTTATATTCAGGTGTGGCTTATAATCGTGAAATTACTGTAAGTGGATACAATTCCTTTACAGTGCAAGTCACATGGCTCTTCACATCACTAGAACAGACATGACAATACTTTGGGGGATATAATTAAAAAACAAAAAACATTTGAGGTTTGTTTGTTTGCGTTTCTTTCTGGTTTTCAATAAACTCTCACATGATATCTGTGCCCAAACTGAGATAGATGCTGCTAAGGGCAAAATCACTTTCTAGGGTCTTGAAGGTATCCCACAAACAGCAAAAGAAATAAGGAAACATCTATTTTGGCTTATAGAAGAGAAATTCAAACCTACCAAGCAATAGGAACATCCCGCCTCTTATGTCTCAAAATCAACTGCCCTCTAGCAGGTGGAGAAGGATCAGTCCAGCTTGATGCATAAATTTTGTGTTTCGTACAAAGAGTTGTTAAAAGTCCAGTTGTCTAACCAGCACCTATAATGAGTTTGGATTGTTTTTTACCCGAAGTTTACCATAATTATTTCCTGGTTTAGTAATGGTTCACTATGGGATAAAATTAAGAACTTTATACTGATTTATTTCTACTCAGATGTATTCGTTGAATCTAATTACATTCACCTGACTTCCTTTATATTTGAAGACCCATGGCATGGAACCACTGAATGAAAATTTGGCTCAAGTAGGATGTGAACAGCCCTCTGCAGATTCCTCTCACTGTCACACCTCGAGTCAAATGTAACAGAGCCCATAGCTTTCATGTGTCATCTTAAATGTTGTGAATGCCTGGGAACAGAATCAAGAACTGCTGAATAGGAAAGAAATGAGAGGCAGCAATTGTAACAGCTTGGTTAGGAGGAGTTTTCTGAAGTATAATATTTCTTTGGTTTAATAATTTTTCATTTGAAGAAGATTTTCAGAAGAGATCTACTAAAACAATCCATGTTTGCTCTAGGTGGAAATGTAAGTATCCTCTTAAAATACATCCTTTAACTCTTTTGCCTGAGCTCTCAGTACTACAGAGCGCTTCTTTTATAATACTTTCTTTTTTTCCCACTGCATCCACTGCACCTGTGGGTAAGCTGCTGTTCACTGCTGCCCCTCAGCTCTAAACAGGTATCCCACAGGTAAGGGAGTAGAGACAGCAGTGAGTGGGAATAGCTGCATCTTCCCACAGTCAGAGCAACCAAAGTTACCTACAGCCTTTCCCTGAGCTCTCCGCTGCTGTCCAGTCCTTACGCTTGCCAAGCAGCCACTGAATGCCTCCCATTTGAAACAACATTTGCCACTCCTTTGCCTATTTTTGAGTGTTCCTTTCTCTGCTTTCTTTTCTTCTGCCTTTTCTCCATGTTTTTTTAGTGGTTTCCTGTTACTGCTTCCTCCACACTTCATTGCATAATTCCAAAAAGAAGAGGAAATTATAAGCATTATAGAAATTAGAAGAATTGCCTACTCTCATCATGCTAACACCTTTCATTGTTTTGTTTTAAACAGAGGGGTGGAGAAGAGAACACATATTCCATGCATTTTTTTCTCTTCCTTTCCAAAGAAGTAGTGAATGGGTTAGATGGCTGATCTCACAGTTAACATAAAAACAGATCAAGGTACCAAGGTTTTGACTGGTTTGCTAATAGTAAACTGAGAAAAGGATGGCAAGTGTTTACCTGCTCTAGCATCAAATAGACTGAGAAAACTATCTAGTATTTCTTAGATGCAAATTATTTTGGCAAGGAAACATATAGTGGCTCTTTATGCATATTAGACACCTAAAACTATTCTATTTTTATTTCAAAAATGAGATATGCAGAGTTCAAGTCTGAAGTCAAAGTTAAGTGAAGAGCTGAAGCCAGGGCCAACAAAATTAATGGGTTTGGTGTAACCATCCAATGAGTGGTATGAAGAACGACAGCAGACTTTGGCAAGCACATGGATCTATCCACATGAGCAGAAATCAAATGCTGCTAAAAATTTTAGAACAACAGAGCAAAGAAGCATAAAGAACAATCAGAACATAAAAGCAGACAAATGCAATGCAATTTGGGGTGTTTACATCACTTATGTGGCAATTCATTTTATGATTTGCAGTCTTATTTCCCCTTCTGTGAGTCTAGAGGATGCTCCACTTTGCCCAAAACATTGACAAGGTGACATCTGCCTATAGCTTATACTAACAGAATTAAAAAAAAAAAAAAAACCAAAACACTTTCAGGATTAAGGCTGGTCACATGTCTGACACTGATAATGAACTAGGGAACATGTCACCTTGCCTAATTAAATGCTGTATTTGAAGCCAAGACCCTTTGCTTGTGACACTCCAACACCTTGGGATGGCTCCCAGGTGCTGGGTATCTTGGCAAACGGTGGGGCTGAGGTTCAGGCAGCAGCTGAGAGAACTGGATCATGGTTTTAAACTAAGCCACTCCTGAATGTTATCAAAGTCCTGCTCTTGGTACTGAAGTCCTTTATTTCGGTCTTGTTTTAGACTCACCTGCAGTGGACCTGCTTTCTGATGGCACAATTCCAGGCTAGCATTAAGCTGACTGGTAGAAAGTTCAGTTATGCTGAAATTAATCTTGCTAACACTGAAACCCTGATACAGAGCAAAGTCAGAAGTTGCTCTGAATGTGTGCTTTTCCTCAGTTGTCAACAAGTGATAAAGTAGCCTTAATCTTCTGAAATCCTATCCTTCAGTTTCACAGCAGTTCTTATTTTCCCTAGTAAAATAAGAAAGTCATATATGCTGACTACCTTCTTGAGATAGTTAAAACAAAAAACCAAAACCAAACAGTTTTCAAGTCTAAATGATTCTACGTATTTGGCTAATTTGCACTTTCTGACCTGATTCCCAAATATGTTCTTTAGTTCCTGCACTATGGCAACTTTCAGTTCTAAATGTGTTTATTTTTTATGTTTCCTTGCTCCTATGATCTGGATTTTCCTTATTCTCTCTTTTTTTTTAAAGTATCCTTATTAGCTTTTTAATTTATTATTAAGTGAAATGTGATTTTATTTTTACTCAGTTCTCTAGTTAATTTCTTTTATTACCAAAAATATTGCTGACTAAAGATCTCAAAGATGTATGTTCAATCACTATGAGTGATTAAATTATACAAAGACCTTTCGCCTCCCCTTGCCTGGCTTTCTCCAGCCTCAGACAAAGCTCTCCTGCTCTCAGTTCTCTCTGATGCTTCCAGATGAAGGGCTGTCACTGGTCCCTCCACATTCCAGCTTCTTCCCTGAGCTATCCTACAGGGCTCTGCCATCCTCTAACTCCTCCATGGAGAACCCAGCCTTGAGTTCCCGCTGCCTCTCAGAACAGGCAGCCTGTACCATGAACACATGCTTCAAGCATGGCTGGCAACAATTAGCAAGTCACTACAGCAGCATTTAATGTAAACAGCAAATGAGGCACAGTAACAAGCACCATCACAGACAAAAAGACCAGAAACACCATGAAGCTGCCAGCTTGGACCATGCTGACAGCCAGCTCTTTGCTTCAGCACAGAATCACAGCTACATTATGCTCCAAACTGCAACTGAGGCTCTGCTCACTCTTCTCCTCAATATTTGTGATCATTCCCAGCTGGCTGCCCCTGTTTTACCTGGCAAACCAGAGCAGTTTCACCAGGGAAAACACTGCCTGCCAATGTGGGCTGCAAGAGGAGGAACAGTGCTGGCAGTTTAGTTTCTACAGAGCTCCTCAGCTTGCAGCTGCCATCCCAGCCCTCTGCAGTAGATGTGAGGTTTGGAAGGGAGTGAAGAAGCAGGGAGACCTGGAGGCTGCAGCCCTCAGCCCAGTCCCTCCCACCCCTTTTGCTCATCCTTCAGCTCTGGTGTGGCCTTTGGGATCCCTCAGGGGAAAAGCACCAGTGGACTATCATCAGTGGAGAGGCACAGCATAAATGAAGGGAATAGGGGGAGGGAGGAGAAGAGAAGAGGATCAGTAACGGGGATTCAAGGAACAAACCTTCTTGATCCACATACCTCCTTCATTGGGTGAAGGCTAAGAAGAGCTCACAGAGCCTAGGATTTTGTGGAGAAAACTCAGAGACAGACTTTGGACTTTGATCTGGCAGTCTGAGTAGGACAGACTAAGAGTGAGCTCTTAACAGTCATCCATCCTGATCCAATGAAAGGCAACTTTAAAATAGAGGCAGGACAAATCTTACTTCAAGCCCTAAAGTCCTGCATAGGTGTGTTTAGTAAGGGAGAGAATCACAGCCATAGGAGAGCACACTGCAAACCATTTCTCTAGTAAAGAGAAGGTTTAAACACCAGAGACTAATTTTCATGTACAACAGACAGGAAACAAGGTTATGAGATACATCAGGTCTAAGCACAACTCTCATATGCAATTTCCCTAACTCAAAAACATTACTAGCAACAATGTACACCCTGTACACTCATGACCAAATCCTCAGAGTTTTTGCTCTGTAGAATAGCAGCTGCATGACTGGCAAATCTTTGTTAAGAACCATCATGCTGAGAAACCTGATAACTGTTTAGTTCATCAACTTCTTTAAAATAAATATTTGTTATAGTTTGATATATAAAATATATTACCTAGGACAGTTGGGTAACTAGTTTTGTATAGCACATAACAAGGAGAGCACAAAAGTTTGGCTCTGTAACTTTTCTCCTCCTTCTCTTCTGCTTGCAAGCCCTCCCAATCCCTCTGTAACCAACGCACACACAAGATGATTACAGGAAGAGATGAGGTTTATTTCTTTTTCATCTAGCATAAGAAAATGCAAGAGATGAAAAATACTAAAGCCTCCTGACTGACCTAAACAAGTGCCACTCTCAAAACAATGGTGGCTCAGACAGAGAGTTTTTTGTTCACAGCAGAATGCCACAATGAGAGCAGTGCAGATAATTAGTGATTTTCCATCCCTGCTATATTGCATGAAAATTAACTGCCCATAATGCTTCTCTACGACATGATTTAGACAAACAGCTGACAAAATCTTCCTCACTTGTACCCAAAACACAGCTCTGTTCAGGATTTTATTATCACTGAAATGTTTTTCCAACTTAGAATCTCAGTTATGTTGCAGGATAGAATAAATACTCGAGGTGACAGCAGGTCCATTCAAAGAAGCAAATGATTGGACATTTTTTACAATCAGAAGAGAAATCTGAATAGAGACATCTCCCAGCTAGTCCTAACTCTATTAAAAAGTTCAAATGTATAAAATATAATGCTCAGAAAGTTCTCTCTGAATCTCCCCTATGATGCTGAGAAAATAAAATCTATTCATATTGCTCTGAAATTCTATTTTTGCCACTGCTGACATCCCAAACGTTATCAACAAGAAGACTACAAAATCCTCACCCTGCTCTTCGTTTCCAGCAGACAGGCTCACAGCCCAGTCAAGTAACACAGCAATAATCTCTCTTCCACTGAGAATACTTTTCATCACAAGGCAAAAATTGGAGTTAGACTTTTAGGTAGTGGGCAAGGCACTCGCAAAGTGAGCAAATCTATTTTTGCTCATAGAACTAATTTAATGTTTAAGTGCAACAAAAACACTAAATTAGCCATGAAGATCATGCATATCCAACGGCTTTCACCAGACATGACTGTGACCCAGGCCTCTAAATACAGAAATATTTCAGTCATAAGGAATCAACTCTTATTTTCTGCTTCATCAGATATGATGTTTCCTTTTGACTAGCCATAGAAATATAATTTCCATTATAATAATTAAACATTTATTAAAATACTATATATTTAAGAGTTTATATATGGTCTCTCTCGGTAATAAAATATGGAATACTCTTTTTATCTATGCTATTTAGACCTCAAAACTTAAAGGAAAAACATTCATGCTGAAAATAGATCAATGTACACCACTAGGTCAGAAATAGCATCTCTTGATTAAAACCCCAAGAACTTGCTGTGAAACTGTACATTGATTAACAATTCACTTTTTCCTTTCATCCACAAATTTTGTTTTCAACATCTGGCAGTGAGTGGAATACAAACCCAGATTTTCTGACACTGAAGCAAACCTAGCAGCCTCAGTGTGCTTGTGACAGTCCATCCTTCTGGCAGGTCCTGTCTTTCAGAGACAGATTGCTCCGTGTCTTGGGTCATTTCTTACACGTGCAGGGAACAGCAGAATGTCACATTGCAATCCTGGGTATTTCATGCCTGGTACTTCATGCAGTTTCCTCTTTGCAAGTCTCCATGTCTCTCTCAATGAGGCATATGCACACACTTCCAAACAAATAAGCTGTGTTTCCAAAAATATATTAAGTATGAGATATAGAAGACTAAAAGAAATGGCTAGCACAGCCAAAAGAAATTCCCATTAAAAATATGATGTTCTGAATATTCATATGAGCATTTTAACTTATTTAATATTAGCTGTTCAGATTAACTTTTGGGATATTCATTTGGTCACAAATATACTTTTCTCTATGCACGAACAGAAAAGCAAGCACACAGATAGAAGGCTGAATTTGAGCTTTACATTGTTGTGGACTGTCCATGTCCAGTGGTGTGCAGATTCTGACAGCAATGGCAAGGACACCTACCTGCAGTCGTCCCCTCCAGCACTGACCACGTATCTGTCTCCACTTGTGAATCGAATATTAGTTAAGTGGGCAGAGTGACCTAAAAATCGTTTGTGTTTTGCCTGAAAAAAACCCAAAACAACAGAATAAAAATCTAAATATTCTGTACCATCCTGTACCATGCATGCTTTTATCTGCCTTTTTAATTCATCACATATTTATAACATTCAAAAGCTATACAGGTTATCAAATGTGCAAGATCTTCTGAACTACTGTGGAGCTGCAATGCAGATTAAATTGTCAGCCAATAAGAGAGCACGTGTAAATTGGAAAGAATGCTCAAGCTAATGCAATAATATTAAATGCTTCTTGTCACATGACTAACTTTAAAGTTTTGAGTAAAATTCCTCATACTGAAGAAAAAAAAAAATCATTGCAATTGTGGGAGCAGTTTACCCTGTGCTGTCTCAAATCTTGAAAATTAACAATGAAAACAAATTTTAAAAATTATTAATTAAAATTATAAAAATCAGTTAAAAACTTAACAGGGTTAGTGAAAAATCTGTGAACTCTTCATCCATGAAGATACACAGACAGGACTAAAATCACCAGCTATCTTCCTCATCTGTTGAATGGATCAGAGACGTGGAAATTTCTAAGGGCTTTGAGATTTTCATTAGGCAGGCATGCTAAAGCAGACTAGCAGACAATATCAACACCTGCAAGAGGTTATAGCAAGGGCTCTTGCACAAAATGGGAGAGTAACTGATGTGGAGCATGCTTCTGAGCCTATGGAGCTAAGGAGGTATTAAAAAGCTACAAATTTAGAGAATGAAATATTTCCATCCTATATCTTCTAGAGAAACAAGACAAGATCCTAATACCAACAGTACTTCTTATTGTAACCATGCAAAACAAGTTCTTACAAATTTTTCAGGACATGGAAAGTCAAATAGTTTGACCATGCCAAAATCATCGCCTGTGACGAGATTGATTCCCGAGTGAGAGACACAAGCACAGTTCACATCAGCTTTTTCAGCATGCCTGGACCAGATTCCAATTACTTCATCCCCTAGAACACTGAAACAGAAAACAAAGAAATTCTTTTGAAAAGCACTACAAAAACAAGTCAGGAAATAGAAAGCAGATCTCATATTCTACTGGTTCTATAAAAATATGTAGTTTACATTTTCTTTTCACACATGTACGCCTTATTTAGTTTTTATTCTGTAATTAATATTTGAGTCATTCCATAATTGCCCCTGCAACTGATTCAGTGACATAATTCCCAAAATAAAGTGGCCCACAGCAATGTGAGAGAACCAGGAGTGAAATCAACAGTACTACTATTGCCCAGTGAGGCATTTGCAAAAAAAGAAAAACAAACAAAAGAAAGAATAAAGAAAGGACAAATAGAAATAGAACACCATAGTATAAGCCTTGGATGAATAAGCTTCATTTTATTTGAAAAATAAAAAACTTTTGTATTCTCTACTGCATATAACTGTATTTTCTTGATTCTGTAGTGTTTTCGTATCAATCTAAAGAAAAGCTTCTCTGAGTCCAATGAAGATTCTTCTCTATAATAAGAGAGACAAAAATTGTCCCTCCCTGCTCTGAAAATATAATTATTTTAAGAGTCCAGAAAACTCTCTTTGCAAAGCCTTGTGAAAGGGCTTTTACTCAGCTTGGCTCACAAGGTATATGCACCTTCCAGGAATGCGCAGAAACAAGACATTTATCATTTACTAGTAAGTGAATGATTTGGGAATTTTTCTGTGATTCTTTCCCCCCAATTCAGGGCACAGTACACTACATGCAAAAAGGCATGACTGATATCAGACATACTGATTTGGATCAGGAAATACGAGTTTCTTGGTTTTTGTCTCCAAAAGGTGACAAAAATTGATTAGCAAATAAAAACCAGAAATCTATCTAAATGAGCCTTGCAGAGCCCTCTAAAAGCTTATAGTTGTAGTTGTGCATTGCAGCAAATAGTCAGGATTCTTATTGATTAAAGTGGTTCAAATGTGGAAAAATTTCAAGTATTTATTCTCAATTTTTGTCTGAGGGTGATAATTAGAGGACAATAATTAAAAGCGGGCAGCAGACTGAAAAAAGGCACAGAAAGTCAGATTTTTCATAGAATAGAAAACACATTATTTAACTGCAAAATAAAAAAATACAGTATTATATATCATAGAATATCTCAAAAGAAATATAACAAATTTAAGGTATTTAGCAGTACTTTTGTATGCCTTCTTATATGCAAATGTTAATAGCAACTTATGCAAATACCATTGTGCTGTATTGTAAATAAACTTGAATTACCCAAGACATGTATTGTCTTTTCAAGTTTTGATCTGTTTTAATTGGCCCTGTACTCACATCACTATTTTGAAAATATGCCAGATGATTTAGAGAGTGTAATTAAACAAATAGTGAGGTTTCTAGAGTTGTACCAAAGGACCTAGGGATACCCAGGACACATAGGACACCTGTGAGAGATGGGTTTTTATCAGATTCCTCAGGGGCCAAACAGCCCCTGTGTACTGAGGGAATGTGCAGCCTTTGGCTGTGCTGCATCGAGGGGAGCTGCTGCCAGGGCAGATGGGTGTGCCAAAAGAAAATATCTGACTGCAGGGATGAAATACAGCTTGATATAGTAGGTACTTCTCCTGGAAGTTCAGGTGTTTTAACAGGTGTAAATATGTGAATCATTTACCTTGTCCAAGTAGCCCATGTTATTCTGTCAATCACAGCCTGGTCCACAAGCTGCTTTCCTGAAGGCACTTCATACACTTGCCTTTTGTAAGACCCCGTAGAGACCTTGGAGGCGACCACAGAGAATTCACAATTAAAATTACAATTACAGTAATTTCACAATTATAAGCCGCAGCTTTTTCATTGAAGAATCCAGCCTACCCCAGTAGTGTGGCTTATATTCAGGTGCGGCTTATCTATGGACAAATCCCAGTGAAATGCCAACCTGAAAGTGAGAGCCGGCCGGGGAGGGCGCCTGGGGCTGCCTTTAAAGGCTTGGCTGGTCTATGAAAACTGTTTGCAACTTGAGCACCTGACACCAAACCCAGCTGGCAGTGATTCTGTTACTAATTTGTTACTTTGTTACACATGTATCCTCACTTTTAAAAAAAAAAAGTGCGGCTTATATTCAGGTGCAGCTTATAATTGTGAGATTACTGTAATTTACATTAACTTGTTTCAAACTATGAAAGTGCAATCCCAGAGGGTTTTGAAAAGCATTTTTGTGACAGTTACTTTTTACTCCATAAAGTAACTTAGCTATTAAGAAAACTTAGCCAAGGAGTTGAAAATTCTCAGAAACCTATACAAGCATAAAGCAATAGTGAGAAAGCATAAGAAATCTTCACATTTAATAATCTAATTTGTAAAATATAACTGAATCAAGTCACATTCTGCACGTATGTGTAAGTGTGTGAGTGTATAAAGATAAGGCAAAATAAATTCCTATCTTTAAAACTGACACAAAGGTGTTCCTCTTGGGCTGTAAATATTGATTTGATAATGAGAGCAGCTTATGTCTCCTCTCAGACACAAGTAAAATACAGAAAGCATATTATATTTATTTCTATTTAAGAAAATTATCTTAAGTTCTCCTATAGTTGGAAGTTGCAACACTGTGATTTTGGTGCTGCTCCACAAAGTCTAGCACTAAAAAGACATGTAATGCCATCATGCTGGTCAGAGAGATGAAGAATTCATCTAACCCCAGGCCCTGTAGAATGACAGGCTGTACTTCTTCCTCTTTTAAGACAGCCCATCAGCATCAGAGTTAAAAAGGCAGGGAGACATCACAGGAGGTTTGAAATCTGTCTCTCATTTCCTTGCTTATTTTCTGTACTTGATCTCCAGGAAAACTACTCAAAACTAAAGGCATCTACTTACTGCTACAACAAAGTAAGTCTAATGAAAGCAACATACTCCAACACTTAGTTACAGAACTTAGAAGTTGTCAAAGGAGAATACTGTCATGAGTATGTTTTCCATTCAGTACCTTGACCAATTAATGACCGATACCTGGAGATAAGAGCTATCAGCAGAGAAGTCCATCTGGATCACAAAACTTGGGATATCTTTGCAATAGCTGATTCGATTTAGTGTGGGACCCAAAGTCAGATCATAAAAATCCACTGCATTCTCACTGGAACCAACTGCTAGGTAACGAGAATCTGGGCTAAACCTGAACAGATAAAAGGGTTTCATTAACACAAGTTGGCACTTACAACATGGGAAGTACAGAAATTTGCATTTCAAGTATCGGCTGTCAGAACTGGAGAGAGGCAGATTATTCAGTCTGCTGAGCAAAATAACTTTTAAAATTAAATTTTCAGGGAATGCATATCCAGCAGAAGGTGGCAATAGTTTTGGTACAGATTACACATGTAAGTGAACTGGAAACATCTCTTGAATAACTGTTCATTAGCTGATTTCATGACTAGCTCATGGTCTAACAACTCGTGGCATCCCCCTGATGACACTCTGACTCTCTGATGCTATACTTACAAGGTTAAAAACTAGAAAACTGAAGTGCTGTAACTGAAGAAAAGACAGAACTTCTAGATGAAATGTACTGAAGAAAAATATGCAAGTCAAACCTTTTGTTTGCCCAATGTACCTTTGCACACTGGTTTCTTTCTTTCAGTTTTTCTCTCTAGTCTTGAAACTCAATAGCTTCCTGAGCTGAAGAAATCCCTCACAGCCACTTCTGTGTTACTGGGGAAGTTTATTTTTATTCCCTCTGAAACATACCTTGGGATAGCTTTCCAACTCCTGCAATCCCATAACTCTACTGCAAGGTCTCTAACAAACAGCAAACTGACAGGCTGGCATTTCCATCCTCTCTCACAATCCAGTCTTCATCTCTAAATCTCTGATCCATTTTTCCTCCTCCTTGTCCCTTCCCTCGAGCGTGCCAAGCTCACCACACACTTGGTGTCACTGAAGAACCTGCTGAGGGTACTCAATCCCACTGTCCCTGCTGCCACCACCATCCATCCCACTGTCCCTGCTGCCACCACCATCCATCCCACTGTCCCTGCTGCTACCACCATGTCAAACAGCATCACTCCCAACACCTGCCCTTGGGGAACACCACTTGACCCTGGTGTCCATACCACCAGCTGTTTTGACTGATGGTATCTCTTATCTCCATGTACCTCCTCTTTCTTTTTTATTCCTGATATCAGTGTAATCACACAAACTTCACAATTAAGTCATTGATTCCAGCTCTCTCAAATACCATCGCAATGTTCCTCAGAACACAGAATTGTATTAAAAAAAAAAAATATTATAGACTTCTAGCATACTACAATAGACCACAAATTATATTTTCTGACCTGATATCTTGAATTGCTGATCTTCTGTCCCTTTTTTTCCCCCAAATTTTTAGAGATGTCACAAGCAGGATAATAAATTCTCCATTTTTCATGCCAATAGCTACCATATCACCTTCTGGGCTGTAACAAACAGTACGAGCTGCATGTCCTAAGCTGACTTTGTTCAGCATCTTCTGTGAAGAAATAAAAGCCCAGAACAGTAACTGTTACTATCTGTCCATATTTTTAAAGCATTTTATGCTAATAATTTTTCAACATGCTAACAGCATCAGATCGATTATTTGCAGAATACAATAAAAAACAAGTTTCAAGTATGCAACACCATCACAAGTCTATTTTTTATTTCCTAAACAAGTATTCTCTAACACCTACCTTTTCAGCAATATCCCAGAGTCTTACTGTGCCATCTTCTGCAGCAGAGAGGAAAAAATCTCTAGATGGATGTGTTGCTAGGCCCCAGATGGGTCCATCCATATGACCATTAATTAGAATGTTACATGCAGCATTTTTCTCTCCAACTTCAATTATTTCAGCATTTCTTGTCCCAACGAGAATTTTCCCCTTGAACAATAGTGAAATAATTATCTCCAATAAAATACATTAAGCTCTCATGATGAACAGTAATTAAAATATCATCTAGAGCTATGGTTCTGTCAACAAAGTTTGCTGAAGTTATTACAGAGTCAAAGAAAATTTATTTTTTAAACTCCTCTCATTTATTAAAGTACAAAGCTCTGTAGATACCATGATGCTGGCTGAGTTACTGCTTGTCATTTGATATTGGATAACTGAAATGTCTCAAGAAAATAGAAGAGAAATCCTTAATTAGTATTTAATAAAAATACATATTGAATATTATCCTAAGAAAGACTGAGATCTCACAAAGTACAGTAACTTCACAATTATAAGCTGCACCTTTTTCCTTGAAGAATCCAGCCTACCCCAGTAGTGCGGCTTATATTCAGGTGCAGCTTATCTATGGACAAATCCCAGCAAAATGCCAACCCGGAAGTGAGAGCCAGCCAGGGAGGGCACCTGGGGCTGCCTTTAAAGGCTTCACTGGTCTATGAAAACTGTTTGCAACTTGAGCACCTGACGCCAAACCCAGCTGGCAGTGATTCTGTTACTAATTTGTTACTTTGTTACACATGGATCCTCCCTTTTTTTAAAAAAAAAGTGCGGCTTATATTCAGGTGCGGCTCATATATGGACAAAACCCGTGGTCTACCTGGCTACCAAGAGGTGCGGCTTATAATTGTGAAATTACTGCAGATATTTTTCTGCCACAACATCAGTTGTAGACACCTTCTAGCTTAGTCTAATTTCAAATACCAGCTGTAAGAGAAAGCAGAACTAATTTATCTGATATTTAGAGATCAACCCACATAAGCTTTATTTTCCAGACAGGCAGCTTTGTTTACCTTGCCTCTACAAACAGAGCGAACGCAGTCTGTCATTTGTCCTGTCTCTAGTCTGAAGGCACGGCATCGTTTCAGCTCCTGGTCCCACAGCTTAACTGCTCCTCCTTCCTTTGAGCTATGGAGACATCAGGAAGAACCATGAATGTAACAGCTGGCACAAAAAGGACAATTAATGGAAGGAAGAACAACATTATTTAATGTACTGCACTGCAAGCGAGGCGTTTTAGTGTGTTTTAAATAGTTAAAGATTCACTTTGATTGAACAGTTGATGTTAACATGTTGAGCCTCACAGCCCAGCAAGACAGACTGATTCCAAATCCTCACTCTTGTACTTTACACAACAAGCTGAAAGATGGGTGCTGCTAAGCTTAGACTGAGTGAGTAGCTCTGAGGGAATTTGTCTAGTCAAAAGAACAGTTAATCATGCAAGCCACCATCTTAATAATCAGACAAGCAGAGGTTTTCAAATTATAGATGAGAGAAACAGAAAAGGTATGTATTTTACTTTTGTGATATAAATGACAAGATTTTCCCTTTTGTGAAAATGTCACTAATTTCAAAGCTGTAAAATAAATTATACAGATACAGCAGAAAAACCACACAACTAAAAAAGTATTAATTATGCAAACACTAAGTATTTCCCTCCCACTTGCAAAAAATCCTCTGGTATTTCAGAACAGAACACATTGAAATAAAAGAAGTTTCTAAAAAGAAGATGACGTTTATTGAAACAGTGATAAATCTGGCATTTCTAGTTGAGCTGGGACATGTCTTATCTATCTCCAATCTCCCCTAACAGAAACAAAATTACAATGTTCCACAATACCAAGCTGCTTGTGTTACAGCTTTGATTATTGAATAATGTTACAAAGAACTTCAGAATGCTTAATCACAATTACTGATTTATACTATTATTATTATTAAAAGAACTATAATGAATTTTAAATTGATACTCCTTGCAACAGTATATTCTTTGCTTCCGACTAGCACTTTTTATGACATATGATTGATTATTATATTCAGCAAGAAGATTTTACCAAAACAAGCTGGTGTACTGCAACTGAGGCAGAAAAAAGCACTTGCTTTGCATACTGACAATACTTCATTTTCCCATAGGAGATGAATTGTGGGTTCTTATTTTTATTCATTACTATTTGTTTCAGCTCAAATGCTAATTATTAAGAGCCTCTGAAGCTAAGTGGTAGAGAGAACTTCTTCCAAATAAAATCACAACAACATTTATAAATAGTAGAAGGAAATATTTCAAGCACAGAAATAAGTTCTCGGTCGGGTCTGAAAAGATAAGTGGCATGTGTCCTGCAAAATGGGGCACTATCATGTCATCTGATGGACTGTATTACAGTGGAAGAAATTTTTTTTCACTAGGAAGGCACCAAAAAAATTAAAATGCTTGAGGAGATACTGTGCTTGCAAGCCCAGAAACAAAGAACCTTTTTGTGCTTTAGATTTGAGAGAAGACAGCTTGCCTCTGCCATCGTAACTAAGCAGATATTTCCTTTCAAAGAAATTGTGCATCACAGTGCTCTAAAATTTATCATTCATGCATTCAATCACAACGGTGCAAATTACAACCTCAGTACATCTTCAATGAAAGAAGTAACTCACAAGGACTTTTTAATGCTTAAAGCTAAATGGGTGCTGGAGCTAGAAAATCTGTAAGGTCCCTTCCAACCCTAACCATTCTATGATTCTAAATTTCGGGATAAATGCTTTCTCTTATAATAATAAATGGGAAAAGTAGCTAGTTGAAGCTCATATGGGGTTACCTGCACTTTAGAGGTGGTGGCTGCTCTTTTTCCTATAAACTATCAGGGATCTGAAAGGGAGTACTCTTCTAACTTTAATGTCTTAACTGGTGTTGATGGGATGAACCCAAATAATTTTTAAAGCGTATATGTGCATGCAGAAAAAAAAAAGAAAAAAGAAGACTCACGGCCTTTCTTTGCCTCCTGTAACAATCAAACCGTCCCTTAGTGTGGTGTACATTGTGAAAACAGGTCCATTGTGAGCTTTGGCCACAATTCGTATCAACACATGATCCTTCCAAACACAAACATCTCCACTGATAGTACCTGTAAACGTCAAGTTATTCTGAAAAGGGGAAAAATACACTCATCATCTGATTCTGAGTAAGTAGGAAGAAAAACATTCAGAAATAAACACCATTTGCATTTAGAGGCTAAATTGCTATTATTTGCTCCCACAGAAGGGGAAACGTGGAAGAGGCAATAAGGACCTCTGGGGACAAAACAATGGGCTACTATATTCCTTCTTGAATTCTTGAAGAAAATCACTGCATTTCTTTTTCAAGAAAAGATGCAATGACTTAAGTTTCAGTCATATGGTTAACTATGCTTTCAGCCTATCAGGTGTGCAACGTGTAGTAAAAAAAGTAGAATACCACAGTAAGTACTGACATTCTACACAAGTACACAAGCAAGCAATTTGCACTTCCTTGCTATATATTATGCTTGCAGTAATTTTTTTGGTTAGGTGAAGAGACTTACATGATTACAGGAACATTTAGTTCAGGAAGAAAACAGTTTGACTTAACTTAGAATTAAAAGCTGTCTGATCTTCACTTCTGCTTCCTGTTCTTGAAAGGTAATAAATTTAATTACCTCTGAAATTAAAGGGCTATTTATTAGGACTCCAACAGGAACTGGTAATTGAGGAAAATGGTTTAGTAACTTAGATGAATCTTTAAATTCAGTATCATGTGTAGTATTATCATGTTTCAAGGGCATCACTATGCGTGTGGCACACTTTCCTTGACTGAAGTGGGTCAATAATCTACATCCTTTTTTTTTTAAGGGTGTATATGTGTGGCTCTAATAAAGTAAAAATGGACTGGAAATGAAGTTGAGAGCACATCCTCAAAACATCCTCACTGCGAAACTGTTGGGCTGTTTCCAACTTCTGTTTAGGGAGAGCTGAACCAGCTTCTTCTGAGACAAAATCAAGAACAGCACTCCCAGAACTACTCCCTACAGAAGTATGGAAAACACGCCACATTTGGCTTTATTCAGGTTGCACAGCTTTTCACAAAAACCCTGAAAGCTCTGCATCCTCAAACCTCATAGCAAACTTCAGGCCATGCAGTACACAGCCTGATTCTCACACTAAGAACCTGTATCTTCCAAAGAAAGTTTACAGAGGTTTCCCAAACCCCTGACTAATGCCTGGGTTAGGCATCAATAACAGTTATAATTTAGCAAATATCTTGGGTTTTTTTTAAGACCTTAATATAAATCAGGGAGACATCACAGTGTAAAAGAGATTGTACAGCAAAAAAGGAAACCACAGCCCAGTTAGTTTCAAAAATCAAAATCAGTGTAAATTCAGTCTGGACCAAACAGGCAGATGGTCAAACAGGACAGAATGCAGGCAAATCTAAGCAAAGGACCACTTCACAAGAGGTAGTTGTGGCTTTCTGCCCAGCTGAAGAGATGAGTAATGTTCATGCAGAGCAACTCCAGACCCAGCAGTGCTGTGGAACTAAGCAGGATGGCCTGCACATGTCCAAAAACCCCCAAAGCAAAAGAAATCCCTACTGCAGCTGTCTAACAGTTCCAACATTAACGAATGCCCCAGGACAAGCCTGCTCTCTGATCACCCATGAACAGTAGCACATACAGATTACAAAACAATCACCTCCAGGTGAGCATAAAATCAGCTTCATTACTACTGTTTAGTTCCTGCACTCTAGACTCAGTTTTGTTTTACCTGGATTAAATAACAAGCAGTGTGTTATCAGTTCAAAGCATCTATGTTTATTTCTCCAGAAAACATGCAAACCTATAGCCTTGTCCTTTCTACTCTAAAGAAAGCTGGTAGTAAAGTATTAGCACTGCTAAACAAAATTTAAAAAAACAACTGATATATTCATTAGCAGCTAATAAAAATCTCACTGAACAGAATAAAGGCAGAAGGGTAAAAACAGTTTGTTTTGAGGTATTTTCAGGAGGTTTGCTGAAGTACGTACCGCTCCAAAAGCTACAGAAAGCATGGTCTGCATGCGGGCATCTTCTATGGAGCTCAGCAGCCCTTTTTTACTGAGGAGAGCTCTTCCAGCCAGTGTCCAGAACCTTACATGTTTCACTCCCACAGAAACAAACTGTGTATCTGAATCTGGCCTGAATTCTGCTACAAATATACGCTGGTTATGACCAGCTCGGCTGGCAATTTTGGCACCTGGCAGAAAGAAAACGAACATTTTGAATTTGCTGAGAAAAATACATATTTCTGGTTAAAAAGTGTTATAATAATTTTGACCCATATGAAGATTCCTCAGTTGGGATCACTAGCTGCCACTCTGAATGTCTATCGACACTTAAGATGAACACAGGCATGTGTCGACCACACATCCTTCACCCAAATACACATCTGACATTGCATTCATCCCCACAGGATCTATCAGACAAGCTGTGAAAAATCACTCTTTATTAACTTAATAGCTATTAATTTTAATAGATCTTTAAAATTCTGAGAGTTACTAGTTGAACAACAGCAATCCCCAAAGAGAGAGGAAGTAAATCTCTAAAAGATCCATAATCTGGGCATGGCTTTGCAGAAAGGAGACAAGGAAAGGAGCTCAAATCTCTTTAGCCTAAGTCAGGAATACAGATCAAAGCTGATCTGAAAACATGCAGCATAGCTTAAGGCACCAATTATATAAGATGCACAGAGGAGTTCTCCTGGCACCTTATTCCTGCAATCCGCAACTTTTGGGAATAATTTTAGGAGTATGACAACCTAGTAATCAGACTTTAGAGAAGAATAAAGTAATAATAATAATAATTATGACAATTTAGAAAAAAAAATAAAACCTTAAATTATTCTTACTGGAAATCAGTGAACTATCTTGATCTTTACACAATGGTTTCCATGGAGATATATTTAGAATGGGTAAACACATTTATTTCAGATCTTGTGCAGAGCATAGTGCACAGCATTTATTGCAATAACTTTTGATCGGCCGATGCTTTAACGTTGCAATTGCTCTTGACTCAAGCCAACATATCTCTACCAATAGGAACCCTTCCTACGAAACCAGCCTCTCTCCTACCTTCCTGCCACTTCCAAATGGTAATGGTATGTTCAGGATCCAGCCCTACGGACAGCAGCAGTTTGCCAGTGGCACTGAAACTGACTGAGCAGACGCCCTTGGAATGGTAGCACCGCAGTACCGACAGCGTCTGCTTGTTCATTGCATCCCACACATGGATAGAAGGAGCTGTAGCTGCACAAATATAAAAAACATGCCGTTAGGATTCATTTTGAAGATGTGTAGTAATTTGCTGATTGAAGCAGTTAGTACTTTTTAATAAGACAAAATTGCTATGATCAGATGGGGGGGGGAAGGAAAGAAAGGAAAGGAGATTTTGGCCACCCTTTGGAAACCAATTAAAGACAAACAACATCATTAGGTAGGATGAACACTACATTGCCAGAGAGGTTAACTTGTTGTGGGAGTTGTGAAGCACAACAGAAGTTCTAAAAGCAAGCTGTCTTCCCCTGTTTTTCTCTTAGTAAAATGTAGAGCAGCCTGCTAACTCAAAATCCTTCATAAATAAAGCCGCTCATCAAGAACGTAACTGCTACATGGGGCTTTTGGACAACTGATAGTTACAGAGAAATCAGTTTACAATGCAGGGCCAAAATCTCCTTTCTACAAAATGCCCACCTGTCCAAAATGTTTGCTGTCTTAGGAGAGGATGAGCTGAATTGTCAGCTTGCTAACTGATGTTAAGAACTATGGTATTTAGTCTGTATCATTTAGATGCAATAAAAATTGTCTTTCCATGCTACTAATGTATGTGATTATATCTCTGCTGTGATGACAGCTGTTTTTTTCCCAAATGCAATGCCTTCTCAGAAAGTCTTGCAATCTGTATATAGTTTACAATATCTGAGCAGCATCTAAGGAATTTCCAGGACAGTGAGATTCTCAAACTTCATCACTTCTGATCTCTAATAACTTTCAATGCATATTTTGAAGGTTACGGGTACTTATCAAGGACTCAGATTCACATAAACTAAATTCTCTTTTGGATTCATGCTTTGTGTTTCTAATCAGCAAAATCTAAGCTCTCTAAGGAATGTATGTGATGGGAAACAGTAGGCACAGGGACTTAGGCAAAATTTCAGTCACATGAAACAGCTTTTAAGCGCAATTCCACAGCCCTTCCAAAATTATCTTTGGAATATACTTCCTCATTTCTTTTATTTCCCATTGGAATTTCCTCTCATGGCAGCAACATGATGACATCATAACCTTTTAAGAGGTTCTACAGTGCAATATGGACATCTCATTAAAACAGAAAGGGCAGGAGTTGACAGCAACTAGCACTTCCCATCAAACTCCTTGCTGTTTTTACAGGAAGGTGAGGGAAGGGAAAGCTTTATTATGGCTCTGAACTGGTTTTCACTCTTCAACACTCTCCTTGGCAAAATTCTGCATTACCCTTGCAATTGTGCACCTGCCCTATAACCTCAGCCACAAGTTTTCTTTTGGGTGGCAGTCAAACTCTCACCTAGTTTTCCTGAATAAAAATCAACAAAATCTTTCAGAGCAAGATCTGCAAGACAGAGAACATGGACTCAGGTTGTTTTGTGTGATGGAGTCCTTCTGAATGTCTCAGTCCTGACACTGAATCCTGCCTGTGTACTCAACACTTTCACAAGAGAGATGTTCTAAGTGTCATCTCCTTTTGGGAGCAGTTAGATAAGCTGCCATGGGCTGACAGAACAGAAGAAAATCTTGAGTAAGGTGGACTAAACCTACACCAAGTCACTGGAAAACTTCATTTGCCATTCCAGCCTAGTTCAAACACTATTGTTTCAAGAACCCCTGCATCACTGTAGACAACTGAAAACTTGAACAAGAAAAGCAAGTTGCTGGTAAGAAGGATGCCAAATAACCATCAATAAATTTTAAGTAAAACTATTCAACTTTCTAATGAAAGCAGGCAGGAGCTTGGATTCCAGACTAATAGTTTGAGAAAGAAGAAAAAATTTAAGAGTGGTCATTTCAGGCAGTGACAATAGAATTTAGTAATGTGCACAAGTTCAAACTGAAGCTGCAGTAGGAAGAAGGCATGTGAGACAGGGAAAGTGTCCAGGCAGGACTTAAGATGTTCTTTCATATAAATATCCATAACATCATTGCTTTTTAAAATATAGGTTAAAAGTGTGAGACAAGGTGCACATTTCTTCCTCTCATCCTTAGAGCAAACATCATTTGCCATATTTAAGAGAAGTCAACACACATTAAAGATGCCAAATTTACATTTGTTCTTGCAGAACAAGCTTTAGATCCACATGAAGATTATTACACTTTCTAGTACACGTGACCACACATTTGTGCATCTCTGAAGATTCTTCACAAGACAATTACGGCTGCTCAACAATGAACTCATTCGCACGTGATGGTGATGATGTTTTACAATTACAGTTGAAAAAAAAATTTATACAAAATAGCTCAGTCAAGACTGTCAAATGTCAAACACCCAAAATGATAGAGGAAAAATTAAGCTGACATCATAAAAAGCATTTTGGATCAGTGGTAATAATGGCATGACAATTGTACATAAATGTGAAATGTGATTAGTTTTTTCACTCAGTCACCTAGGCCTCCTCAATAGAATTTGCTTTAGAAATGCATATTTTAACATTCTAAACCAAATGTTGTCAGCCCCAACACATCTACAAAACTGGCAAGCATAGGCAGGAATGCTACAGTAGCAGTATTTATTAGAGCTCACTTATCACTAAGCAGCAAGAAGGAAATATGCTTCAACAGGAGTAGTTTTTAAGTGTGTTTTATCATTTTTTATTTTTCTATATTTAAAGTATGCTGAGTTGTTCTGGCTTCAGTGCTGACAGTAATATGTCTGATACACAGGGTTCAATAAACTAAAAATTAATTCACATCACTTATGGCTCTATAAAGCTGCAGATGGCTACTAGATGGAGTAACTACACCTGAAGATGTCAAAATTTTGTTTCCCTTACCTGACATATCTGCTGAGTCTCCTGTAATGGAAAAGCAGCAGAAAAATAGTTAGATCAGAAATAAGTGCTGAAGAAAATATATGCCCCATTCAGTGTAATTTTTTAACACACACCTTGATGTCATCTTCATGCATTGCAGCAGCACCAACACTGCTGTTAAAGATGTGTAATTACTGATAAAAGAAGGTAACATCAGAAAAAAATCATAGAATGAATACATTGAATGAATTAATATATTTTTATTTCCATTCTGAGCTACAACACAAAAATCTAGTTTTGGTATATGTTAGGTCTCTCTCAGCCAAAGTAAATGCCACTGATATTTTAACTAATTAAGTGGGAAAAAATGCTAAGAAGTAGCATTTGAGTACCTGAAGATTCAATAAATCTTTTGAAGATTTAAATCATGACAGTGACACTATTTGTGCTAACCATATCAGTAGGAAAAGTAGCAGCAGTTAAGTATGTTCTTTATAGAGTATATACACTCCTTAACATCACTTCAAAATAAAAAAATAAGTGCTATTTTAATATATTTCACTTCCAGCTTATTTTTAATTCTCTTCTTGAAAGTATATGTAATTTCTAAGGTCATCTATCCCTGATTTGTATGCCTTAATACACATTACAAAACAGTTAAAATTGTTCTTCTGCTGCTTGATGTAGAAGCAATTATGAAAATAAAAAAAGGGTTAAGTCCTGTGTTTTCTGTTAGGTAAGATGAATGCTGTAGAAGAAAATTCTTTACATTCCTCCCCAAATAAAGGCAAACAGGGCCAGATTAAAAGCAATGATGAAAAAGCAAATTCTCAAAGACAATACCAGGTTTGTAATTCCTGTAAATGTCCTTTGCAATCAAACCACAGACAAAAGTCTGCTGATGATTGTTTTCCATTTGAATAATTCCCATTAAAAAGTTGTTTAAAATTATGTGAGGCAAGAAATTCACCATGAAATGAAGCTATTTTAGCTAAGCAGTCAGTATTATCAGTGAGTCAATTTTAATGAGACATGCACCTAAAAATCCAAAAGACACGGGAAAGCAGGTAATAAACCCTACAGAACTGATTGGATTTACATGAAACCTCTAAAACAAAAAGAAAAAGAAAAGCTATTTTGGCTGAAATGAAATAAGAGATTTTTCTGCATTCTATGCACTGAAGAAAATAATGTGGGTTTGAATCTGCTGAGAACCAACAGAAGTTATGAAAACTACAACCAGATTGTAGGGCTACAAAAATCACTCTTCTACAAAATCTAATAACAGCAATTTCTACCAGCTATGCTAATGCAAAATGGGAATTTTTTTTTCTTTTCTTTTTGTTTTTAAACTTGGTTAGTTCATAAATCTTAATGTCACTATGAAATACATATACATTTTCCCTCTAAATCTCAATTTATCTGTAGGGAACACCATTAGGGGTTTTGTTTCTGCCTGGAATATTACAACTATATCATATCCAACCACAAAGTAGATGCTAAAAATTTATCTGATGAGCTAAAACCTACATGAGATTGACATGTATTTTAAGAAACAAAGGATAGCTCTATTCAGCTTCTTTGGAAGGGCTATGACTCTTTGGAAGGTCTAACACAAGCTGATAGCTCAATACAACCAGACTAATTTAATGGGGCTTAAGATTTCTGAAAAAATAGTTTTGATAATATTACAAACAGAAGGTAAGTTTAATCTTTCATGCCTCAATATTTTTATCAATCTTATTCAATTACACTCAAAGAAACATATAAAGAGGACAGGTAACTGAGTAACACTCATACAAACGGAGACAGCATAATCAAATATTTTTGTGATCTATCATGAATTGGCAAGGTCCTGATTGCATGCTGTTATGTTAATTCTTTTCACAAAAATACAAACATACCTACTTGGCCAGTTGCCACTATGTTGGTAAACTTAGGGTGCTGATTCACAGTGAGGCACAAAATATCATCATTGTGTTCCTGGTAAAATGACTGAGAGCCTAAAAATAAGAAAAAAAAAATCAAAACCTAATTCATCTTTAATTAAAACACTGATATACACACAGACAGGGCTAATGCTTGAAAATTTTATAGTATTTGTTAGAAAACAGTATTATGGTCATGTTGCATTTTGAAGTGTAAAACCAGAAAACAGAAATTCCTCATTTTTCATCTTGAATTCAACACACAGCATTCAGTAACTCCAAACTAGTCCCTCAAGTTTTCCACATCGTGTTTGTTGAACTATCTCAGAAAAAAAATGGCATTGTGTACTTTTTTAAAGGTCTAAATTATCTAAACTAACAGGATTATTGGGAAGGAATGTATGTGATACAGATGACTGTAAAGTAAACCAAATAAAAACATCAACTTATTTTTAGAAAAAAAAAATTACAATTACTCCATTGTTCAGCTGTTTCAGTTTCCGTGATTTTTCAACATGCAAATTTCAGAAAGCTAATCCAAAAACCCCAAATCCTTACTTCTTTTAAAGCTCAGTCACAGAAACATTTCAGTACACTTGTTTGCTTATGCAGCTATTTTGAATATTCTCTACAGACTGAAATTTTAGCAACAAATAATATTTTTCCACATGCTTTTACAAGATATAAAGCACATAAATTACAGTAATTTCACGATTATAAGCCACATCTTTTTCATTGAAGAATCCAGCCTACCCCAGTAGTGCGGCTTATAATCACGTGCGGCTTATAATCGTGAAATTACTGTACTTTATAAACTATAACTCCATGTGTGCAAAGAAACATTTTCTCTCCAGTGGGTTTTCTCCTACCTGTTGCCACGTTATACAAGATCCCAATAGATGCAGTGTGATAAATTACATCAGCGCCATCATTCAAATAGTGCACATTGTTTCTGCAGTCCTTGCCTCGATACCCAAATACCAGCTCCAAAATTAGGTCCTAAAAAAGACAGCCACATTCAAAAACTTCATGCAGTTATGAACTTCACAATCTTCTGTGGGGTTTAATTTTTTAATTATTTCCTTTTTTGCAGTAAAGGAGTTTAACAACATCTCAAGCCAACAGAAACAGAGCTCATGCCTCCCCCTGTCAGTTCACACAGTTGCTCATTCTTGTCACACACATCTGTGTCCCCCTTATACACATCAGGGGGATGCTGCAGAATGTATGCATAATACACACAGACATATATATATACACTGAAAGAGTACACACACATAAATAAAGTACAGTGAAGAATACAGTCCTTTTAACACAGGAGACACTAAGAAACAAATAACGACAAACATTGGTCCACAATTTAATTCCAGCCAGCAATTAGAAACCTAAATTACAGCCTGAAACATCTAGAGTGCTGATGTCAAAAGACTGTTTATTATGCTACACCAAATATTTTGCAGAATCAGTATTTGGGTTGGTAAAGAACTGCATTTTCCAAGGTTAGATGAAATTTTTACTTTAGATTAATATAAAAATTTTATTTGCAATTGCCATGTAATGAAAAAAAAAGGTGCCAAAGCTAAACTCATCTTTAATAGCATTTTAAAAATAATTTTTAAAACTCTTATCAGTGATGAGTTTAAAATGAAGTCTTAAAATAAATTCTAAGAAGACTGGAATAAAAAAATGCTCTATTAGCAACAATACACCCATTAACAATCCAGTTATCTAAACAAGACGTCCTGCTTTCAACAGCTAGGTCTAAGGTTTCATGATTACTAGGAATTGAGCTATACTCCATTTCATTTGGAAGAAAAAGAAATATAGTCTTTTGTTCGTTTGTTTAAAGAAAAGGTTCTCTCCCACTTTTTCTGCTATTTACCCACTATTTACTATTTCCACCTTTGACATATTTAGAATAAAACAATCATTTAATTTGTCAGTTTCTGGCAAAACAACATCCTAAAAGGAGAAGAGCAGTGCTTTTCTTACCTCTATAGGTCTCTTTTTTTTGCCCACGTTATTTGTCTGAAGTTTCTCCGGCTGTGGCAGTGCCCTACTAACAGGTGGTCTGAAATAAAGAACTGTGAATAAGAGAAGGCTGTCCGTCACCCATTCCATACTAACAGTACCTTCCAACTGCTACTGCACAGGGAGCTCTTACAGCCCTGTCCTACTCCACTTCCATTCATATTCATCTTTACAAGAAATACTTCTGTCAAAGGAGAAAGACAAAACCTAAAAATCCTTCATTTAACATGCTACGTTCTCTAATTCTTCCACAATCCATGGGGTTAATGTGAAAGTTTCTTTTTAAGTGACTGAGCACTTCTAAAATATTCTTATCTTTTTCAAGATATGTTTTTAAGGTATTTTCATATCCTCTGCAGTAATTTTACTGAAGAGAGGCTTACCTGATTAATCTAATACTGCCTGTTCCCACATGCCTCCAGCAGACTCCTAACTTTCCCTTTTTTTGTAATAGTTTGTAAAGAACTCCAGATGGACCTGCCCATTCACTCTTAAATCAACTGAAATGAGATATTGATCAAAGCTTATGTGGAAGTGAACCAAGAGCATGCAAATGCAAAATAACAGCCATAACTCATGTTCCACTCTTCTGAATAGCCCAGATTTACTTAAGAAATCTCAGTTAGATATGTCTAACGAATGTCCATAACATCCTTCACATTACATTCTGTACCTATACAAAGAAACACACAAACACATAAGCTTTATTTATTAAATATATGCAACTATTCCTAGTAATTTGCAGGAGCACTGATTATTGAATCTATAGAGCATTTCTGGCTGTGATAACAATCACTTAAGCTTGATCTTTAAGAGGAACAACTAATTTTAAAATAAATTCTATGTTTAAATTCCATGATATCCAGATTATTTAATCCAGCAGGCAGTGTAATAAACAAATATCAAACACGAAGCAACAGGTCTCTTTCATATTCCTTTTTAGTGTGAAGTACTTCTAATTTCATCTTTGCTCTTGAGTGATGACTTTGATTTTAATGACTGTCTTTTGAAAAAATATGATGATAAAATATGGTTTGTTTGTACACTGTGTATTTTGAAAGACAGGTGAAAAGCATTTTTTCAGTTATTTAAATAAAATACCATTTTATTAGATTTGTTTCTTCATTTTCCCTGCCTAATTTTAGTACAAAACAGCTCACTCCACAATGCTTAGAAAGACTTTATATTTTTAATTTCTCATTTGTCATGGACAATTCTGAAAGAGTCTCATTACAAGCCCTCTGGAAATTATCAAAACACAGCATAAAAAGCCCTTCTACTTGTCAGCCTCGCCTGACACAGAGCACTCAAACCTCATCTCTTTCCTCCTCTCCTACCCTGGCCCTAATTGACTTATGACCCTGAAACACAGAGGGAAAAATGAGTTGGAGAAAAAAAAATTTGAAGTTTGATGACAGCAGTAAAAACTGAAAGGGCATGGCTCTGACTGAGGTTTACATCATTGGAACTGAATACTTTGCTGCTTGGTTCTGGAATGTGGCATTTTTATAACATTCACTGCCTATTAATCTCTTGTGATAGAATGAGAGAAGAGGTAAAAAATCTCACATTTTACAACTTCTTGAGAAGACCATCCATACCTAAAGGTTCTACAGATACAAATACAGGTTGATATCATCCTTAAGTAATCATGAGAGTACATTTACATTTGTACAATATCACACAACAGAGTAAAGCATTTTGGTCAGGAAAACTTGATAACTTTTACTCAGCTGCACTATCTCACAGGTCACCTAAACAATTTATCTAAGTATCTGTCCAGGAAAGATCAATTCTGTATTGATCCAGAGCAGTGGAACTGGAATGCAAATTACAAGCACATCTTCCAAATTCAGTTTCAAGATAACAACTTGAGCATTTAAAAATAAAAATGCTGAAGGACATGAGAATACATTTTCCAAGTCCTTTTTGAAAGGTCTGAAAGCTGAAAATAATTTTAGTTTGCTATTTAATGTGCAGCAAAATGATTAATGGCATATACAACATACAGTGGTCATCCACCTGTATGTATAACTCACTGCATGCTCAGAAACTGCATGGAAAAGATGAGAAGCAGAGCATGATTAACATGTTGGGGTGAATTCACATATGGATAGGGTCAGTTTTAGCATGGGGAAGGAGAGTTACAGCCATCTATCATAAGGGAGATAAATATCTCAATATTGGCACTTTATTTTCAAAATTAAAATAGATTTGCTATATGTATTTCTTTTTTATGAAACCATAAAAATTGAGTACAAGCACTGATCTAGGTCTCTCAACAACTTTTGGGGTTATATTTTGAAGTTGTTTCTGAAACAAAAAATACAGGAATTTCACGAATATAAGCCGCTCCTTTTTCATTGAAGAATCCAGCCTACCCCAGTAGTGTGGCTTATATTCAGGTGTGGCTTATCTATGGACAAATCCCAGTGAAATGCCAACCCAGAAGTGAGAGCCGGCCGGGGAGGGCGCCTGGAGCTGCCTTAAAAGGCTTGGCTGGTCTATGAAAACTGTTTGCAACTTGAGCACCTGACACCAAACCCAGCTGGCAGTGATTCTGTTTCTAATTTGTTACTTTGTTACACATGGACCCTCGTTTAAAAAAAAAAAAAAGTGCAGCTTATATTCAGGTGCGGCTTATATGTGGACAAATCCCGTGGTCTACCCAGATACCAGGAGGTACGGCTTATAATCAGGTGTGGCTTATAATTGTGAAATTACTGTACTTTATTCAGTTTCAGACATAGCTTAAATTTTACTAGCCACTTTTGTATGATGTATTTCATTCAATATTTTCCTCATTGTTACTGAGTATCTAAAGCTACTAACAGAATAAGGAATTGCTTTCTGCTATACAGCGTACGTAAATTACCACCAATTCTTTGAGTTCTGTGGTAATTTATAACAGTGTGATTTAAAATATTTGTTTCTGTTTTAAAAATACAAGTATTATTTTGAGCATGATTTCAAATTACAGTAGTTGGTACAAAAGAAAAAGTCCCTTTCCTGTGTGGGGCACTAAGGTGGCAGAGAACTTAGTAACTGATTTTGCACTACTCTTCAGTATTAAATGTCTTGCATTGCCCTCCCCAAAAGGTATTGACAAGCATGAAGTATGGAATGAATTTTAAAAGTAAGGAGGACTTTCCATTTACTCTTGGCAAGTACTTCAAGGTCATTTGTGAAACTTTACAGAGGTCTGATTTTCACTAGAATATAATGAAAGCTGGTAGTTTCTAAATACTGCCTCTTAACCAAAATTATTTATAATTACGTATTATCTTGTGTCCTATAAGCAGTAAGTCCCAGTTTAAACTCACTAATGCAGATACAGGGAATCTAATGCTTAAATAATTTAGTAACATATACACATGGACATGTCAGGTGAGACTGCCAAACCATCACATGCGAAAGAGCTGTCTACTAGGGGGCTGGAAAGAGTGCTAATCTTTATATTTTAATTAATATTACTGAAAAATACTACTTGTGAAACATAGAAAAGTATAATCGTTCATGGAGTTGGAGTTCATATTGGTAGGTAATTATATGAAACAGAACTACAGTGAATATATATAAATTTCAGATTTTTCATATAGCAATATTCTGAAGACTAATAGGTGCATGGTGTGGCACCCAACATGACAGATGGCTTTTTAAGGAAAATGGAGGTGGCAGTAAATGATGGACTAGATAGGAAAATAAAAGCATTACCTGGAACCTCTTTTCAGCAGCAGATGGGAAAGAGAAAAGGATTACTTATACAAGTTTGGCTAAAAGTTGGGTGCCAGTGAATTATTCTTATAGATAATTCTTGCTGACTTCCTAGTTTGCATACTACTTTTTACAAGGGGATTATTCACTTCATAGACTATATAAATCTACTTGTATAGAAGACTCCCATTCACTTAAATGGGAATTATGAGCATGTGTTCTCCACTGTACATAGAGAAATAAAGCAGAAGGAGAACCAAAAATCTCTGAACTATTCCAAGTGTTTAGAGTCAGCAAACACAACACCTGAATAACTCAAAGAAAGGTGTGCAGGTTTAACTCCCTGCAATAAGCTGATGGATGGGACTCACTATTAAAGACAGATGTTAAATCACAAAAATACATTCATTTATACTAAAATAAAATTATCTCAGCTAATCAGAATGGGCATGTACATATTATTTCCTAATATTTCTAGTATGAATGGGCATTTTACATCAAATTGATTAGCTTCCACTGATTTGATAAGCTCTTCTTTTAAGAACCACTAAGCAACTTCACAGTGGCAAGGTAAACACTAGTTCATTTTCTTCCCTTATAAGTTAAGAAAAATAATTTAGGGAATAATTTAGGAAAAAAAATCCTGAAAATTAAGAACACAATGTCAACAACCCACCAATTCACAGACTGATTTTTTTCCTGTACTGAAAATCATGGGTTTTATGAATGTCTTCTAATTAGTTTCAACTTTATTTTGCAGTGCAAGACTGATTCACTGTTTACTTATACAGGAAACACCTAAACCTTCCCCACAATAAAATCCAAAAGTAGCTTTAACAGGTTTTGTAGTCAATAGCATGCAATTCTTCAAGGAGTACAAAATTCAGGTACCTCCAGATATTTTTCACAGTAAAGCAAGGACTACTTGGATTCTGTTGATAAAACCAATCTACACAGATCATAAACCAAATGCAAATCTTTCAACTCTCATCACTGGGCCATGCAATCATTACTCAAGACATTTCCTTTTTTTGTTGCAAAGTGAATAGTTTTTTTTTCTTTGCATTCAAAATAGAGATTATTTGATACTTTGATAACTGGGTTTTTAAGGTCTTCAAAGACACGGGTTTTAGCTCACCTCTGAGAGGAAAAAATAATTACTTCAAACTGGTAAAGGGAGACCATTCTTCTCCATCCTGTTGTTGCATTCTACATCTTGTAATATAACTAACTATTAATAACAAAATTTATGATTGGAAAGAATGAAGTCTGAAATTTCAGGGTTTTCAGATCCAAGGTTAATGCCCTGCACTAATGTACATTCCAATGGGCAAAATACTGGCTTCAAAAATCCCTGTTTCCTAAAACTGGGATTTTTTTTTTTTAAGTTAATGTTAAATTTTAAACTTTCCTGTTATCTAATTTATTCTGCAAATATGGTAAACAGAGAGAAGAAACTGCTACTGCGAAGTCCCTTGCTATAGGTTTCCATTTTGATTCCTGGCTTCACCCCTCTCACACAAGTTGACAAAATGAAAGAAGATAAGGGTGATTTTTTACAAAAACATCTCTGGAATTTGTATTATTTACATTCAGATCACAAGGCACTAGACTGGCAAACAGAAAAGTGTAATTCTGAATTCTGTTCATTTATACAAAACATATATGGAAGATGTCTCTATAAAATCTCAGAATTTCTCCTTCAGTGGCAATTACAAGGTAATAGTTGTGACATTTGGATTAAAAATGTTTGATTTCAGTAGTTTTCTTCTTCTCTAACTCCCTTGGAAGCACAATTTAAATTTATTTACTGTCTGTATTGGCTACAAAAATATTTCTTCACTTCTCAATCTGTAAGGGACTAGTTTTAATACTAGTAGTTTATATTCCTTCCCATTTTGAACACACAAAAAAACCCCAAACCAAACCAAAAAAAACAACAACAAAAAAAACCAACTAAAAAAAAAACCCAAAACAATACTACAAAACAAAAACAACAAAAAAAAAAAACAAACCCCTAAAAAACCAAAAAAAAGCCAACCTAAACAAAATCAGATGCAGTTTTGCCTGACCACCTGGTTTTGAAATATATCTGAAAGTGTATTCAGAACACCAAAGGACTTTTCAGGAGATATAAACTGCTGGGATATTTCATGCAAGAGATCTCAGCGCACAGACTAAGTAATGGTTTCATCTGCTTGCAAGCCTTTAAAACTTGTGGTGAAAAATTGTAACTGAAATTCTGGTTGTTTAGCTTCAGATCTCCTGGTACAGCCATTCTTCTGTAAAGTACATTAATCAGAGCACCACAAATAGGTAACTTCAGGGAGTGCAAGAACAGAATAAGAATGGAGCATCATTCTCCAGAGGCATCTCCCAGCCTTCAGCGCTGCGCAGTTCGGGGAGCAGTTGAGTCAGAAGTGTTTTCAAAATCAACCATGATGGACTTTTTTTCTGAGTATTTTATCTAGCACAAAATTATACTAGGAAAGAACTCTTAGGAAAGGATAGAAACAGTTTTCTATTGCACTTTGTGCTGCTGAGTATCCATAATGTTATTACACAACCAAATTAGACAGTACACATCTTTCCACATAAAAATATTATCTATAAACATTATTATTCAGAAATGATAAATAATTCAAATTACAGACCTAAGTGCTGCCTCACAGCAGTGCTATTTTGTGATTCCAATAGAAGTTAAAATAAGTATTCCCATTTCAGTGATATAACATGGTAATTTCACTGCTAGAGAATCCTGTATCATTAGTAGAGCTGGCGTTTAACACTGCAAGCAAACCCTAGTCCAACTGAACGTGAATGAAATCTTGAGTTCCAGTCACGGAACCAGCTCAGTCTACGAGTCTGAAGGATTTCTTGTGCTGCAAATTTAACAGCATGTTTTTGCATATGCATGTATTCTAACTAGGGCAGGTGCAGAAGTTCAGAACATAGTGCAGGCACGCACACAAGGGACTCCCATGTGAACACGCTGTGCACCCAGCAGCCACGTCCTCAAGCAGTGCAGGTGTCCTGGCAAGGCAGCAATGCTCCCTTCACCTCTGAAGCTTTCTTAGCTTCAGCAAGGTGCTGCTCACAGAGCCACCCCAGGCAGCTGTGCAATGTGCCCACTGCACTCTGTGTGTGCTACACCCTGAGATGTTGTGTGTGCTACACCCTGAGATGCTGTGTGTGCTACAC
>VRYO01001269.1:2371147-2398773 GCA_009812075.1 Sialia sialis | reverse complement strand
TGTCACTCAGATGTCACTATGCTGAGTGATGTGCTCAACATGCTGGAGGGAGGGGATCCCATCCAGAGGGACTGAACAAGTGCACCCATGCAAGGAAGCTCAGCAAGGCCAAGTGCAAGGTCCTGCATGTGAATCAGGGCAATCCCAAACACAAACACAGGCTGGGCAGAGAATGGACTTAGATCAGCCCTGAAGAGAACTCAGAGGTTTTGGCTTCAGGGAGGTATTGCTGCAGCCTCTCAATGTTTAAAGGGAGCTTATGAGAAATATGGGGACAAGTTTTAGTAATGCTTGTAGTGACATGAAAAGGGGTAAAGGGTTTAAAGTAAAAGATGATAGATTCAGACTAGATAGAAGAAAAATATTTTATGGACAAGGGTGGTAAAACTCTGGAAGAGCTTGCCCAGAGGTGTTGCAGATGCCCCACCCCCAGAAACATCCAAGGTCAAATTGGATGGGGCTCTGAACAAACTGATCTATTTGAAGATGTTCTTGCTTACTTCAGGGGGTTTGGACAAGATGACCTTTAAAGGTCCTTCCAATCCAAACTATTCTATGAACTAAGTTTTTTCTTTACTTTAGGTGATAATATTTTCTTTTAACAAATAAAGTTCTTTATCTATTGCACTGGCTCAGAAAGAAGAGAATTCAGAGATTTTTACTTAACTATGAAAGAAAATGCTATGTTGACACAATGTAAAAACCTGTTTAGTAGTCAAGCTTTAAAAAAATACCCTTGTTTGGTATGGCATTTTTTTTACATAATTACAAGTAAAATCTCAATACAAACAGCAAGAAGACAACTTTTAAAAATAAGGGTAATTAGTACTCCAGAGAAGTTAATAAGAAATTTGGAGGAGGATCCACTGTTTCATACACTTCTCTTATTTTTCCAAAACATATTTATGATCTTGGTCTGTTTGGAAGGATGGAGTCATTAAACAAACTAGAAATTAAATTCTAGGTTCTATCTTGCTCATTAAGGACTCATAATGGTGTAGTCTAACTAAAAGTGATAGCAACTCACTAACTTCCTTAGTAGTTAAAGTGTTTCTTATTGCACAAGTCTTTACTTGAAAACTAAAATCATGTTTGTGGTATGGCATATTTGACTGATATTTAATACATACCTGAACCAGCAGAGTTATTGGTCCACTTTTATCCACCTCCAATATTTCACCGTTCTTTGTGCCCACTAGAATATGACCATGTCCTAATGATATGGCACGTATAGAAGGATTATCTTCTAAGAGGAGACCTAGAACATTAAAATGTTAGAAGATAGGATTCTCAAGTATACCGTAAAGAGGATTTTTCACACTTATGCACACTTGAGAAAAATCTACTCAGTAATAAACAGTGAAAATATTCCTGTATGAAACCTGTCTGGATTCATTTGGGAGGATTTAGCAATATATCAAGTTTAATCAGCCTGAATGTGCATATTAAATATCAACAATAACAATATTTTGCTACCAATTATGGTACCTCCAATTCCAGCTTTTTGTAAACAAGCTATGAGAATGAGACGCTCTGGAGTACAATGGTTTCATTAATGAGTACTTACATTCATCATGTTTGAAAATCAAACCATGTACTTTACAACACAGCAAACATAATTTTAAGGGACAGGGATGGAAGAGAAAAAGCTATCCAGAATGAAAATACAGTCAACTATAAATTAGCATTAAGATCAAGTGGTAGAAACAAGAAGAGTAGGAATAAAAATGTTCTTTAATTATTCAAAAGACATATACATTTACAGAAAATTAACTACTACTACCTCACAAAACTAACCATAACTCTGAATTCCTTCCTTTCACCAAAACAAAAAAGATCAGGTAAGAGATTTCATGATCAGAAATATAATGAGCTTTTTGTCTGCCACTTTAATAAAACAAAACAAAAAAAACACTTGGATGATAAGAAACTTACAGCTAGGTCAATTATTTTAGGCAAATAGTAAACTAAATATTATGACCTTCACTCATCAAACGTGCAAACAGACCCCACAATACACCACTCCTGTCCCAGTAGAAAAATTACTTATTTTCAATCAATAAAGCTTAAAAAAAATTCAGTATTCATTATGTCAAATGTGGATTTTCTCTTACTGGAGAAAGCAATTTCAAAAAGATTTCTAAGGAAGTACTTTAAAAATAGCACAAAACATAGGACGAAGTCTGTGTTACCTTTGGATCCAGGAGCCAGAGCAGCCCTTTTGATGGCATAGGTTTTGAGACAACGTTCAAAGGTATCATCCCAGAGAGCTACTACCCCATCCTTTCCTCCAGTGACAAATCCCTGGGAGGAAAGAAATAAAATCCACTAGATATAACTGATTTTTATCTTTCCCTAATTTTTCAGTGATTTCTGCCAATACTGAAAATGGACCATATACAACACTGTAATGCACAGAGCTACAGATGTTAGAGATGAAAAAAACAGGAGCAACAAAATGAATGATTTCTCCTCCTGATGAAGGCAGCACAGTTCTGTACAGTGCATGTACATGGGCTGGTTTTAGAAGTTCTAATCTGTATGCTTCTAACATTCTAGAAAAATAAGGCAACCAATGTACTGTAGTGTTTTTTCCTTGATATTTAGCCTCCATATTCCTTCAGCATTTCTTCTCATTACATAAAACCTGACTTAGTACTGCAAAAATTTGATTAGTACTTATATTTTTCAAATATATGCACATTTCTGCCATTTTGTCTTCAAAAATTATATACAGGTATTTACAAAACCAACAGGTCTGGTTAATACTGAAATCTTTAGTTCTTTCCTTTAGAGCACTCAGTTCTTGCAGTATGAATAACACACGTGTTGTCCAATGCTACCCTTCTGAAACACAAATACTGGGATGTGGAATGACTTGGTCTAGCCTAGGAAAACACCGACATATACATGACTTTAAAGACACAAATAATCTAACTGGAACAATCATCCATATTTAAGCACATGCTTAAAGGCTTTCCTGGGCTAAAAAAGAAGCCAAGAATCTGAGAAAATACTTAATGATCTACAGATTGAATTAATCTATGGGTAGACAGTAATTACAGCACAAAATAGTACAAGTATTGTCTTCTTCCTCTCACAAGCTCACATATTCCACTGAATTAACTGTTATTTCTTTAGTAAGAGGTTATGAAAATCACTGAATAAGATGTCACTGACCACAAGGGTTTGAGAAACAGAATGCTACATAACAGGAATGAGAGACTGCATAAACACTATTTTGCACTAATGCATTAAACACCATTTTGAATCTGCTCCACACAAGGCTTTTCTGTAATGGAAATAAGGACATGTATTCCTGGGAAAGGTTTAGCTTTATCATAGACTTTTTTGTCCAGACATAAAAAAAGCAATGAGCAGTTTATTTACTTTTTCCAATGCGTGCATGCTGAACACAGGACCATCATGTGCTTTGACAGTTTTTATGAGAAACACATCTCTCCAAATACACACATCCCCCGTGGAGGTCCCAGAGAACGCCATCTCTTCTGTCCAGCCATACACTGCACACATCATTGTGTCAGTTCTTCCCAGTGCACCTATGCAGCCCTTTCTCCCAATTAGTCCTCCTCCTGGTTCAGACCAAAAACAAGTCATTAGACATCTGCTTGGAACTGTAGTATAATAACTGTATAAACATACCCAGAGTAACAAGTCCTTTTCTTTTAGTCCTCCCATGCTCCCCAGAAAAATGAGCTTGAGAAGAGGTCTCACAAAATAAATTTCATTATTTATCAACTTTCACTACAATAAAGGACAAAACCAACCAACCAACCAAAAAAAAAAAACAACCCCAAAGACCCCACCTTACTTATTAATTGAATCTGGATTTGAATAAGTACATATACCCATGTAGACATATACAAACAAAATGCACAGTAGTTTCATGATTATAAGCCGCACCTTTTTCACTGACGAATGCAGCCTACGCCAATGGTGTGGCTTATATTCAGGTGCGGCTTATCTATGGACAAATCCAGTGAAACGCCAAGCCAGAAGTGAGAGCCAGCCGGGCAGCCGGGGAGAGAGCTGCAGCGGAGCTGCTGCCGGGTGGGCGGTGAGCCAGAGCCACTGGTGAGCGGGCAGCAGGCTGCCACTGGATTGGTGAGGCCAGCCCGGCTTCACCACTTTAACACGAGCGAACAAGCCGCCTTTGCCTCATTCGCACGGGTGAGCAGGCCACCTTCACTGCGGCCAGCGCGCTGCCGCCGGCGCCGCCTCCCTTGGAGTGGGCGAGCGAGTGCCGCTGGCTCTGCTTCCCTTCGCATGGGCGAGCGAGCACCGCTGGCACCGCCTCGCTTGGAGCGCGCAAGTGGGCGCCGCTGCCGCATCCCTTCGTGCGGGCGAGCGAGCGCCGCTGCTGCCACCTCCCTTCGCACAGGTGGGTGAGCTGGCGCGCTGGCGCCACTGGCGCCACCTCCCTTTGCATGGGTGGGCGAGCGCTGCCAGTGCCTCCTCCCTTCGCGCAGGCAAGCAGGTGCTGCTGGCACCACCTCCCTTTGCAAGTGCGGGAGAGTGAGCGCTGCTCCCCGGCGCTCCTGCTGCTCCCACTGCCCGCCGCTCCCAGTGTTGCCTCTCCCACTGGCAGCCGGCCCCTCCCAGCGTGTCCCTGGTGCTGCCTAGCCCCTCAGCAGCACCCCCACCCTGCCGCGCAGAAAAAAAAAAGAAAGAAAAAAAAAAGGAAAAAAAAATTTTAAAAAAATGCAGCTTATATTCAGGTGCGGGTTATATATGGACAAACCCTGTGGTCTACCTGGCTACCTGGATGTGTAGCTTATATTCAGGTGCGGCTTATAATCGTGAACTTACTGTATTTGTAAACTTGCATCTAAACAAAAAAAATAACATCTATCACATTCAGTTCATAGAAACTACTAATTAATTGCCTAGAAAGAAAAAAAAGTTTAGATCTTCACATCCCACTCTTTTCATGACATTCAGTGAGAGATTTTTAACTTTATTTTAGAGGTTTACTTATAGCAGCTTATGGATAATAGAAATGTTACAGATACATAAATTTTATAATTCTTTCATATCTAAAATAATTTGGCAGCTATAGCACACAGTAACTTCTGGCTAGAAAGACAGATTTATATCATCATAATGATATAAAACCAAACAGGGATTGCACTGAGATGTCAGGTCTTGGAACCCTCTGCCCTCACCAGACAGTGATGAGGAGCCAGTTCAGAGCATGTAGTTCATGTCACTTCTCTATAAAGTGCACCTGCTCTACTGTACATTTCAGAAAGTTGGCATTTGTTCAGGCGTCCTGATACTCCGCTCCTCAAACAATCACTGGCTGCGGTTCCTGGGGAGTGACTGCCTCACCAGTGTGCCATTGATGTTTCACACAGAGGGGCTGCAGCATCAGAGCAATCAGATTCCTCTGGCTAAACAACGCCAGGCAGCAAAGTGGCATTTTAAACAATTTCCTTTCTTTCTTCAAAATCACCAAGCTTTTATCATAGTTAGGATTTCTTTCTAAAGAATTTATAGTAGCTCTTTAAGTAAATATTCTGAGACACTTTGTTCTTTCTACAGATAGCAAGCTCAACCGTGAAAATTAATAATTTATGTAGACTTCAACACCTTGCTCTCAGGCAATCTTGATTAATTTCTGTTGGAGCTAGAACTGAGAAAAACAGTGCAATTTTTTTCATCATAGAGTTTCCTCTACACAGTTCATCTTTATCAGGACTCATGTGAATTAATGTGCACAAATTCTGCATGAATAATTAGAACATTCTTAGCAGATAAGCTAGTCCTCTGTAGCACATATGTCTTTATATAAGATATGAAACAATGAAGTTCCCACAAATATCAGAGAAAGGGTTTTTCACTATTCAAAATTTCTCAAGCAGAAATAACCTCAGGTTTTAATTCTCAAAATCAAAACAGGTATTTAGACAAAGAGCTCTCAACTGGCAGATGTGTACAGTATTTTCACGATTATAAGCCGCACCTGATTATAAGCTGCACCTCCTGGTAGCCGGGTAGACCACAGGATTTGTCCATATATAAGCTGCACCTGAATATAAACTGCACTTTTTTTTTTTTTTTTAAGTGAGGATCCATGTGTAACAAAGTAACAAATTAGTAACAGAATCGCTGCCAGCTGGGTTTGGTGCCAGGTGCTCAAGTTGCAAACAGTTTTCATAGACCAGTGAAGCCTTTAAAGGCAGCCCCAGGCACCCTCCCCAGCTGGCTCTCGCTTCCGGGTTGGCATTTCACCGGGATTTGTCCATAGATAAGCCGCACCTGAATATAAGCCGCACTACTGGGGCAGGCTGGGTTCTTCAAGGAAAAAGGTGCGGCCTATAATCATGAAATTACTGTACTCTTCAAGTACTTTGTCTGAGTTTTGTATGTGAATTTTTTACAACCTTAATATTATTTCTGTTTGTGCCTTTTCACAGCATATGTGCTGTGGAAGTTCTTCCAAAAACTGTTGTGTGATTTTTAGAGCAGCACTGAAAATTTTCAGATAGGATATATTATTACTAGATATAAAAACAGAGTAGAAAATGCAGATTCTTTTCTGCTTATGTATCTCTGGCTCTCTGGCAGATTGATCTTAAAAAGGATTTCCACTACTGCCATAATAACAATTAATATTATTATTGCTAGGGTTAACACTAACTAAGACATATACAGAGAAAACATTTGCCTTTCATGCATAAAACATTCAGTAAATGATGCAATAGTTATACTGTCAGTAACAGAAAACGCTCTAATTCTGAAAAGCGTTCTTACCTGCTCTCCGCCAGAATTTCATGTGTTTAATTCCAACTGTAATCAATTTATCAGGCATGTAAGGATTAATCTTAACAACAAAAATCTTATCTTTGCTCCCCCTGAAATGTAAAGCAAAATAATTTAAACAAAAGTCTTAATATTTTTAAACAGGTTTGGGAGGGTTTTTTTTGTTTTGTTTTATTTTTATATATACCTGCTCTATCTTGCTAACATGTACTTTCAAATCATTACTAATAGTTTATTACGAGAAGTAGTAAGCTAAAGAAGAAACATACTGAGCCCTGTTCTATTTTCATTAGCCTTCAGTTTGCAAGGCAGGTGAGTTATATTACTTCAAAGAGGTACTAGGAAGCATTTTCTTTGCCAAAGAAAATGTATTTGCATTAAGTTGGGTATATGGCATTTAGATCTTTGCCAGTTCATAATGACACATAGAGGAGTAAAGTCACAAATCTAATTTTAAACTCACTTATTTTGGAAACAAATTGCCATTGTCATTCACCATTTAGCTGATTTTTCCATTTCTGTTAGAAAAAAAATTATGCTGCTATTACATATTTGATGGTAATTAGTTGGTTCTAAAAATATTAATACCTCTTGAGTTTTAGATTTCTTACTATGCTTCCATAAAACTAATGCTTTGCTTCAGTTTGAAAAACAGCTTTTGACTATGTTTGCTATCTATGCAAAGCAATGTTTACAGTTGTTTTTCTTTACTTAAAATGCAGAAGAGCCCCCAGTCCCTAATTTTTGCTCCTTGTTCAAAAGTGGCAATAATCTTTTATTTTCTGTCCTTTCTGACCACTAGATGAACTAGTGGCTGAAAGCATGAAACAGCTTCTTGCCAAATTCACAGTCATCTTCAAAGCACAGATGCTGTCTCAAAAATTCTAATCAATTCCTTTGTGTGAGTGGGAGAAACAAATAAAAATCTAGGTGAATGGCAGACAAATGTCTTCAGACAAAGCCAAGCTAACAGGGCTTTTGACAAGTAACTGTTCATTATCTACATCATCTATTCAGAATTTTCATTCTTTAGAGGATAAGAAATTCAACATGTGTTTAAAAATAAAGTGAGAGTAAATGAAATTAAAGAGCAATAATGATTTATGATGAAAGGGAAGCTGACACTTTTTTAATTGTGCTGCAGAAAATAACAAATCTTTTTTAAATTTACCTAGAACAACGTTTAGAGTATAAGCACTCAAACCAGACAGAATGGGAGAAAACCCTGCTCTAAAGTTAGATTAGTCCGGTCAGGACTCACAAAGGAAAAGGAAAGAAACTTGAAGAAAAAAGAGCCCTGCAAAACAACTGTAAATGAATATCCCAAGAAAGGTGTGACCTCTAACGAAAAAGATCTGAACATACTATATATCACCATCTTTAAGAGGGCAAACAGAAGAGCAGTGAGTTCTAAAGAAAATATTTCAGAACACAGCAATGTCTTCTATGCCATCTTTCTTCAACAGTTGAGCAGACACTGTAATAATTCTTGTTGACTATCAGACCTTCATTTACTTCTTCCACAGAAAGTTTTTATCATGACATAAATGTTATTGCCTGCATCACTCACATAATAGAAACTGTTAATTTGTTAGAGAACTCTCATTCTTTAATGAATATATTTTCCTTACTGTCATTTGATAGTAAGCCTAGGTACAGATTTTAAAACATAGTTGAAAATTCCTACCTTACTGCTGAAAGCTTTTCTCCTTTCTTCCAATCCCAGAGTACAATAGTGTGATTGTCATCTATTCCAACAGACGCTAATCGTTTCCCATCAGCTAGAATAATAAATTTATTATTAAGAGATTAGATAGATAACTATGTTGCAATAATAAGAAACCATATTAAAATATTATAACTTTACAAATGTTATAAGGAGAATGTACAAACAAGTAAATAAGAACATGATGTTTTTAGAGGCATGTTTTTTCATCCATTTGCTTTTAAACTTGGATGAAGTGTAGGACTTTAAACTCTGTCTCAAATTTCAACTTAGGTGCTCTCTGTTCATATTAAATCCCTTGCTCAGTTAGCTGCTGACATAGTTGCACAAAAACATTCACCACAGGTTGTTCTTGTGAAAATTTTATGTTCACTCTGAAAATCTATGTTCATTCCTGGACAGGAAAGCACTGAGGCCATACTACGAAATTTGTGAAATGCCTTTATACTTAGTAGTGCCATGAAGCCTAGGAAAAGTTTTGACACATGCTCCACATTAACCTTCAATAAAAAAGCTGTTTGTGCTCACTCAAAATCAATGACTATCTGGCTATTGCTATATATCCATGCCAGAATTTGAGACATGAGATTCCTATCTTGAAAAAGAAGAACAAAAGTAAGAAGCATCAAAAGCCACAAACCATTCATCTTTGTGATCCCACAGTTTCACTGTGAGTTCAGAGATCTTATCCAGTAAATCCAAACAATTAAAAAAAAGAATAGAAGCTAGCGAAGCAGAGGTAGTTTAATACAGGTACAGGAGTTTAAAGTAGGCAGGGTAAAAATCTCAAGGGATTTAACTGATAATCTTATGTTTGTTTAAGTTGGAGAGAGTCTGTGTTTCTGATCAGAACAACTCCCTGACGGGACATCCTGAATGTAACAGTGCGGCTTTCAGGATTTCATTTGAAAAAGAATAAATTGCACACCTGATCAGTTTGCTTCAAAAAGCTTCTTACACAGCTGTAAAGCATACACAATACTCCATATCTGTGCACCTGCCTCGTACAACCAAAAGAAAGTATGAAGTGCTCAGCTCAGCTGTTAAACTGGACAGTAGCTGTTCTTGCATTTCCTATGTGCAAGACTCCAAAGGAGATCTTTCTAATGAATGTTCATTTTAAGACAGCATCTCTCATTTGACATTGAACACTGGAGAATATTTTGAATACAAAATTTTCAGTGTAAAGGAACCCCAGTTTCTCAATTACAGTAATTTCACGATTATAAGCCGCACCCTTTTCATTGAAGAATCCAGCCTATCCCAGTAGTGCGGCTTATATTCAGGTGCGGCTTATCTATGGACAAATCCCAGTGAAATGCCAACCCAGAAGTGAGAGCCAGCCGGGGAGGGCGCCTGGGGCTGCCTTTAAAGGCTTCGCTGGTCTATGAAAACTGTTGCAACTTGAGCACCTGACACCAAACCCAGCTGGCAGCGATTCTGTTACTAATTTGTTACTTTGTTACACATGGATCCTCGCTTTTTAAAAAAAAACAAACGTGCAGCTTATATTCAGGTGCGGCTTATATATGGACAAATCCCGTGGTCTACCCAGCTACTGGGAGGTGCAGCTTATATTCAGGTGCGCCTTTTAATCGTGAAATTACTGTATCTTGTATTTGCACACAGAAATGGAAAAGTGCAATTAAATAAATAAATAAATACTTATTACCTGAAAAATCAACAGCACAAACACCATACTGGTGATAGCCCTTTAATACTGAGAGTGGCTTTATTGTTTCTGTATCCCAAATGTGTATTGAGGAATCTCGACCAACCTGAAAGCATACATATTCATAGCCATTTTTTTTTCATTTCCCAGTTATTTTATACAGTTGTTTAAAAAGTATTAGGTATACTTGAAAAAGTATTTGAAAAAAATTACAGTGATAGAATTTTCCTAGTATTACTGCACCTGGCTAGCAGAATACGACTTCTTTTGCTGTTTCCCAAATACCACTTCCCAGCTGACTTAGGCATATTAATCACAATCAACTAAGGTCCTCCTGTTGGGGGTGCAGGGGGGAAAGCCCTTCATTGATTGCATTGTAGCATATTTATTCCATCAATTTTTCATCAATCATTCCCTGTCTAAAAATAAAAGGTTATTATTATTGCTAGCATGTCAGCTTCTCTATGTTTCAGAAATCAAGGCGACTTCTGCTGCCAGTACAAGGGATTCTAATAAACTGGTACCTGTGGAGTAATTTCCACCAGTATGCACTAATGTAGGTAACAAACTTGGTAAGAAAGGGACTATAGCTTATTCTTTTCACCTATATACAAAAGCACTATTAGTCAGCAGTTACAAGATTATTTGCTATTCCAAGGGTTTTGCACCTCAATTTGCAAATAAAAAGGTTGCAAAACCAGAAAAAAAATCACTTGCATTTAAGGCTCAAAAAAACTAGGATCTATTTCTGTTTTTGTCACAAACTTAACACAAGATATTTGTAAAACTTTTCAGAACATCCACTATCAGGAAAATCTGAACCAGGGTGGCATGAGGAATTTGATTACTGCATTACCTAGTTTCTTTATAGCATACAACCATATGCAGTTTGTATGCATAAAACAGCATATAATTGAGTGTATCTTTCTGCTGAGAGCATAAGTTATTGTAAATTCAGGGACATTTTTATTCATAGCCTTTACTACTCCAAAATTAAATCAACTTATTTCTTATATTTAGGGATAATTTTTAAACTGACCTAGAGTTATGTTAATCTCAATATTTTAATAGAAATCAAGAGCAATAAATAATAATAAATTGTAATAGAAATAAAAGTTTATTTCTATTTAAAAATTCAGGTTAAATGTTTTTCAATTTATTATATAATAACAGGGGCAGTAATGATAAAAATTATAAGCAGAAATAAAAACCCCTGAAACATCACCTCAAATCTTCAAGTCTATAAATATTTACCGGAAGACTTGTCTGTCTGGAAACATGAGTGAAAATAATGTATCTAAAATAACTGTCTGGCAAAAGATAAAATTAACTATTATAAGTATTATAAAATAAACTCAAGCAACATCCATCCCTTTGTATGCACAAACAGTACACAGTTTGTGTACAGGTGATAATGAAAACCAAAATGCATTAAAACAGAACACCTGACTCTCACAACAACCGCTCACTTCATACTACAAAATATTAAATTAATGTAATGCTAATATATCTAACTTCACAAAAAAAGATATTAAAAAATATATTTTATCTGCACATTTCCTCCACCTGTTATCAAGAAGCTATAACAATTCTGAAAAAAAAATATTCTATCCATAGTTTTAAATGAAGTGCAGAAAATTGATGAACTATAGACTCTTACCGTAATATAAATAACTGTAAAGCAACCACTTCTGTGTCAGCTTTTTATCATGATTCCATCTGCAGCAGAAATGCAATCCTTCGCCTGAATAAATGTAGACTGGATGCTCTTCCCCCAAGGCCTTTCCAAATTCAGTAGTAACAACTTCAGATTGTTATTGTAGATAAACATGAAGCCTACCTGGCCTGTTGCCACATAATCCTTTAAGGGATGAATAGCAAGGCAGAGAATGTCGTCGTCATGTCCCAGATAGAAGCGCTGTGTGTTCTGCTGCCGGTTGTACACCACTCCCACCGCCGCCACATGGTACACGATCTCACCCGTCTGCGTGTAAAAGAGATTGCTGCGGCAGTCGTAACCCCTGTAACTAATTAAACAAAAAAGACTTGTTCGCCAGAGTCATAAACATATCTATTGAAACTGAGATAAAATTATGCTGGATGAATTTTGTGCATATAAAACTCACATTACAGTAATTTCACAATTATAAGCTGCACCTGATTATAAGCTGCACATCCGGGTAGACACGGGATTTGTCCATATATAAGCCGAACCTGAATATAAGCTTCATTTTTTTTTTTTTTTTTTATTTCTTTTAAAGTGAGGCTCCATGTGCAACAAAGTAACAAATTAGTAACAGAATCGCTCCAGGGCAGGGTTTGGTGTCAGGTGCTCAAGTTGCAAACAGTTTTCATAGGCTAGCAAAGCTTTTAAAGGCAGCCCCAGGTGCCCTCCCCTGGCCAGCTCTCACTTCCAGGTTGGTATTTCGCTGGGATTTGTCCATAGATAAGCCGCACCTGAATATAAGCCGCACTACTGGGGTAGGCTGGATTCTTCAATGAAAAGGGTGTGGCTTATAATAGTGAAATTACTGTACTTACCAATTACTGTTTTGGTGTTTTAAAATTATAAATATACTTTCCTGTTCTTAAAGGAACACCAATTTATGAACCTAATTTACTACCAGACTTCAATACTACAAGCACTAGTTTAGAAGTGGCACTTAATAGTTACTTTCCACAGCTAGTTTAGAAGAGAAAGTGATAGCTAGTAATTTTTTCAGACCACATGGAGATGTTGGGCATGCAACATGTAGTTAAGTAAACTAGAAAATGTCCAAAGTATTAGTTTTGGCTATTTCCTATTGCTCAAAAATCAGGCAGAAAAACATGATAGTTTCTGGAAACTTGATAAAAAAAAACAAATGCATAAATTTCTTTCTAGAACAGTCTATTTTTTTGAAGGAAAACATGTCTGGAAGTGACATGAGTAGGCCAATTCCTAAGTGAGGTCTGTATGCACTATCTCAGTATGCTCATTTCTTCCAAGGTGTGATTAAGATCATGGAGCTATATACATCTTTCCTTACATACACAACACAACCATATGCACTGAGTAAGCAATGAATCTGTAAGGCAGCTGACCGAATTTAGTTTAATGAATATTCCAAAAACCGTAGATCCATGTTAGTCAACACTAGATCTGTGCATTACTGGAAAACAACAGAGTACATACTTGGAGCAGATTTGAATACAACGTATTTCTATTGGCTCACCTACATTGCACACAATAGTACTTATGTCATTGGATGTGATTAGAGAAAAATTACTAAGGTCACCACGCAAAGTTTTTTAACAGACCAGCAGATAATCCAGACCCACTGCTCCCCAGAAGAAGAATATTGCATTTCACGAACTTGCATCTGAAACTTTTGGAGATCATGAAACTCCTCCTCCCTGCCCAGCTCTCTGACCTGTCCAGGTCCCTCGGGATGGCAGCACAGCCATTGGCTCTGACAGCCTCTCCCCCCTAGCTTTGTAGCATCTGCCATACTGTGAAGTCCAAAGCTGGCTCTCATTAGATCACAAAAATAGAGAAGTGAACTTCTTAAACCAGAAAAAATCATGATAGCATAGAAATAAAACTTTTAAATAACACTCCTTTCAACTCACTGTTTAGACTGGTATTCACAGGCAGATTCTTAACTTCAGATTTGGTTCTAGTCCAGCAACTTCTCAGTGTCTCCTGAGTTACTGTCCCTTCAAGGTGTCTAGCAGAATCTCTCTTCACATTTGATCTGAGGCTCAGCTATGTCTGCTCCGTGCTTATCTCAAAGTGACCCACAAATTAGACTCACAATTCAAGTGCAGGCTCTCCAGTCCTGCTTTTCTCTCCCTCCACCCACATCCTTCACCAACAACCTTCCCCTGTAGCAGCGTGTGCAGATGTTTTGGAGGTGATTTCTGCCTAACCCAAAGGGATGCCTGCTTGCAGCCTTCTCAGCAGCCACTTGGTAAGGAACAGACTATACAATGACCTACAGTAACTATGAAGAAAGAAAAAAATAACCTATCACTGTATGTAACATCACCATTTTAAGTACATGATAACACTTGGTGAGGGGCAGGGATTATTAAAGGCAATCACAGTGGCAAAGAAGATACCTGAACCTATTGTTGCTCAGACACCATTTTCCTGCGCTTCACTCTGCACTGTGCTCTGCTAAACACACTGGATTTTCTTTGCAAGCACAGAGAAATTAAAAAAAAAAAAAAAAAAGGCCAAATATTCACCCTAAAGGAGAATATTAAAAACAGACAAACAAACACAACACCAAAAACTAAAACCAAAAATTAAACCCCAACATTTATGAAAATATGAATCCTAAAAGAAATACTGTACATTGGGCAATTTCTTGCAAGCTTTGCAGTCACCTATAAATGTAAAAGGTGTGAAGATAGCAAATGGGTTTCAGGTTCTCCTACACACAACCAGAAACTCAGAATTTTCCCAGCTCATCATAACAATTGCCTATGTACCCTAAATGAAACCTAGTGAAACCAAGTACATTAATGCCATATATGACAGGACTACTCAAGAATATCCAAAATATATCTAGGATGCAGGAAAATAGTTCTTATCACTCATAACTTCTTGTGATAGAAGTTAATTAATTTCCTCTAGTTATTACAAAAATTTGTACAATCAATTGCTTACAATTAAAATGCAACATATTTTACCGAAATATCAAGCAGTGCCAACAAAGATTCATCGTCACCAAATGAAACACATTTGTTCTTTCCCATGTGCCAGTTTACTAACTTCTTAACAATACAGGTGCTTTTCACCAGAGGGAAAGTAATGGGCCTAGGTTAGACAGCAGTGAAAAGAAGCATATTTCAATGTAGAAGATCACTCCCTAAGAGTATTCTACATAATTCCAAAATACTTACATCTCCACATTATTAAAGCAATTTAGAACTAAGACTACTAGCTAATCTCTGAAAAAGCATTAAGAGAAATTATTTATTTACATGCGGAAAACAAACCAAAGAAATTTACAAGGCATCTTCATTAGTGAATATGAATTAAATACTAATGAATGCAAGTTCTGTATTATAGCCACTAGATAATACATAACAAGGCACAATAAGACTGCATTCTGCCATAGTTAATTATCCAGGATTGATTCAAGTTAATATGACAGCAACTATCAGAAGAAGCTGTAGCTTCCTCAGTGCTCCATATTGAAAAATAATTGCCATTACCAAAGTCATGAATAGCAGGGGCTGCATTCAGTTTGAGATTAAGACATGTAAACATAGGTGTTCACACATTTGTTATATACATTAACTCCTACATTTTAATCAACAGTGTTGTAGTCAATACAGTCAGTTGAACTTGCAGGGCTGCTCAGCTGGCCAACCATCAGCATTTCATTTTATCTGACCCAAATCACTCCTTGTGCTCCCCTAACTGGATCTCCAGTGATTGTGATGGAAGTTTAGATACACATAAAATCATCTCCTTTTGGGCACATCACTGTGAATTCTGTATCCTGAAGCTGAATTCCACCCACATTTGCAAGTTACACACCTATATCCAACTAACAGGTAATTTCACAAGTACTGTCCTCTCTGGGAAAAGAGTCAATATTCATAGCTTGTCTAATCCTCTAAGAGTTTCAAAATTTACATGTTACTCTTCAAAATACATGTGGGAAGTTTCCACATGCAGTCCAACCCTCCCCCAAAAATCTCTCAAAGAACTAAATGTCAAAACTAACAAGATTGAGAGCAGAGTGTTTAATACAAAGGTGGAGACGTACTTTTAAAAAAAATATTCTGCATAGCAGTAGTTTTCTCAAGAGGACCCATTTACAGGCTATTCCCTTCAGATACTATTTGTAGGTTCTTGTAGGAATCCATGCAAGGTATTAGGTATTATTAACTCTCCTAAAAGAGCATTTCCATGTCATCTTGAAACTGTTACCAAATATCATCTTAGGTTAGTTCAGTGAATATCCTGAAACTCAAACTAGATTGAGCTTAAACACTTTGAATATTGAAAAATCATTCTATGATTCTATGAATATTCAAAAATATTTTTAAAAAAATAATTCTTGTGAAATCAACAGCATATCTCTGAGAGAATATGAGGCAATAGTATTACATGTGCATCCTTATTTCCTGTCAGCAAAAAGAAAGCATAATAAGCATTGAGTCCAAGAAAAAGCTTCTTCTACATAGTTCATGTTTCTGAACCACCACCAAAGACATGGCAGAATTAAAATACATGAATACTTAAAACAAGGCCAAATTTGTACACCAATTTAACAATGTGTTTCTGATCATGACTGCATCAGATCTCTTAGAGAAAGAACACACTTGAACCTCTTAATAGAAGTTCTTCATATTTGTCAGAAGCTGGCTCACATACTCTGAGTATTATTCCCTTCCAAAACAGGAAGTAACCAGAGGTTTAAGAGATTTTTTAGAAGTTTGTCTTTCAAGGCAGTTGGCAAATTCAACACACAAGACCAAGCAGCTCAAAAACAAAGAAAAGAAAAAGAGCTTCTGTTTTCCCTTATTTAAAAAATTACCATTTCTTACATTTTCAAGGAACATCCAAGACATTTCCATTGCAGCTAAAGAAAGATGAAGAAAAGCAGACTTCCTGAATCAGAGAATATGCCTATTACTCACTTGGGTGTGGGTCACTTTAAAGTTAACAGCTTGGACATTGAGAAAAATCTGTGGTTCAGCATGGATTCTTCATTAGTTTTCTTGATGCCCATTGGGTAACCAGACAGAACTCAACAGGACATTCTACTTCTGGTCATTCCTGGATATTCTGGTCAAGCTTCACTTCTGTTGTGAAGGAAATAACAATAATACCAAAGATCCAGGGCCCTTGCTTGCGCTACATCTTCTTCAGGATCATTTGGTTTTATTCTTAGACCAAATTTTAAAGACTACATACAGCAGCTGCCACCTTAATGCATTTTCTATACAGATATAAAAATCTTCAACTGAGAATTCTGGAGCACCAAAAAGAGAAATAAAAAACCCTTACTCTGTACCAAGCTTCCCAGTTGTCATTATTTCCAAAACTACTACTCAGACTACATCTTCTGCAGACAAAATTGCTGATTTGAATATTAACAACTCTTAGCCAATTAATTCATTAAGCATTCCATGTGGAGCTCTACCAAAATTGCTTGTGTCATTCTAAAGACAAACAGTGTAAGTAACTTCTCCCTGTAATTAGTTATATCTGAAAAGATGCTGTATTCCTGCAAAGAGCTATCTTTTGAAAAGAAAACTTGACTTGCAACATCTTATTTGAATAAAGGCTTTGGTTTTGCTTTATGTCAAGAGAATTTATATTTCTGATCATTATTCTAATGCAGTAACATCTAGTACTAGTTTGCTTTAAATCACCACATCTTTTTTCAGGTAAAAACTCTTCACTTATGAAGCATTATGGGAAACTCCTAATCCTAATGATGAAATCGTAAGATTTCAAGGATGCATCCAAGTCATTTTTCTATGCAAATTAGCACCAAAAAGAGAATAAACTAATTTTAACAAACTTAAAGACCTGTTAAGAATTACATTTAATTCCTAAACTAAGAGAGGAACACGTAAGTTATTTCAGACTAGGTACAAATAGTTTATATTTTTTTTAACAAGTCGCTGCTAAAAACACTACTTTGCCCAGAACGCAGTCGTCTTCAATTACACAGTTTCTGTTATAGCTATCAAAATCATACAGCAAAGAGAACTATTGCTTTCCAGATACTGAAAAGTATGGGTGAGATTACTAAATACTTTATTTAGTCACTTGTATTCAAGCAACAAGTACCAGCTAAAGCTTGAGTGCAAATTCACTTCAGAATTCCTGTATAGAATTAGCATCCTGACATCCAAGCTTTCATTTATTTACTGTAAATTTATTTCTACAGATACGAATAAAAATAGCGAATTATAAAGCAACAGATATAAAAGTATTTAATCAAATTATTAAATTATAAACACCAATCTACAAGTATATTTTAAAGAATCCTAGTTTGCATACCCATGAACAAAATGCAGTCTTATACTGTTCCCTGGAGCTCGCTCACGTCTCTTAGAAGCTGCACTTTTCCTTTTTTCTTTGCATTGCTCTTTAAGTTGAGGTAGATCTTCTTTGTAAACCTTCAAGAAAAAGGATACTTAAAAATTAACAGACTCACCAGAAAATCATGTTTCTGAGAGTTCAGCTACTGTCATCACTCATGAAAATGTCATTCTGACTCCTATACCTGTAGCTGGTGATTATATTGTGCAATTTGGTTTTAAATTGCATTCTATGATTACATGCAATAATTTATATCTCTCCTAATATTGATATTAATAAATATCTTACAGGTAATTATTAATTAATCATATTTTAATAACCTTGATCTTTTTAATGTATCAGGTAACAAAAATTCTAAAGGTTTTGGTCAGTTCCTGTGCAGTCTCCCCAGTTTTGAGATTTCAAGTCTTCATAAATGACCAACTTAAACCCTAGGAAGTTTCCAACTGCCATTAAAACTAAAACTTTACCTGTCGACGATAGGTGATCTGTGTCTCTTGTTCAATTTCAGAGTCCAGCTCTGGAACATCAGACTGATCTGAATCTGATTCATCACTATTAGAATCAACCAGACTCTCTGTCACCAAAAACACAGAAATAAAAAATTAAGCAACCTAAATTACAAGCCATAAAGTTTCAATTAACTTCCTAAAGTTTTTGATTTGAAAATCAATGCTCATCTTAACTACAAAATAAACTGCTAATAATTGAAAGGAACAATTCTGCTGCTACATAAGAAATAAGTAATAAATATGATAACTTTGGGTGTTGGAGCTAGTAAGTTTTTATTAGCTAAAATTATTTCATCAGCTTTAATGTTAGGAGGAAAGGAAAAAAGAAGAAAATGAAATTGTAAGTATAAAGCAGAAAATAAGACTTGAACAAAATTAACAAAGGGTCCAAAGAGAAACTTCTGTTAAAGTGAGCCACTTCAAGCAGGTTAGGGGAGAGGCAAAAAATTATACATGGGAAGAAAGAGTGACTGCAGAGAAAGAGTAGTCATGTAAAGTTTGACATGTAGGAGGAGCTTGTTATTGTTTGCATTTGTCACTGACAGGTTCAACAGAGTATCTGTATCTATTTGCCTGTTTGCTGGATCCACACTGATATATATGCATCTAATCTGAGCAATTAATTGGTGAATCAGCCTGTTTTATTGTAACTCTGTATTCTCTTTTCCCCAAAGGATTCTCTAAATTCTTTTAGGAATTTCCAAAGGAGGCACTCAGTTAACTGTTTCGATTTTAGAAAACTCATGAGAATAATTTATTTCATTAGTCAGTAGTGGAAACATGATCTTCATTTTTTTCCAAACATTAAACATCTATATTCTGCTTTTTAAAAAAATAAAAATTACATAATCAGTTATAATACTTAAATTATTGTCCAAATACTCCAAAATTTAAACAAATTAGTATAAAACTGTATTTTTCCAGTGACGTCTTAGCATCCAGTTGTTGTCAATTTAGTAAAGCGTGATATATACAGAATTCAGAAATTCATAGCTACAACTTGAACTTTAAAAATTTTCCTTCCCAAAGGCAGCACAGCAGAGAAGGGTTTTTCATACCTGTGTGAGGCTGAACACACAGGTGTGATAGTTTGACCACTGTCCAAATGTCAGTGCACAGATTTTTTTTTTTAATCTTCACCAAAGATCAATTAATGCCAAGCCAGGACATCAGGGTTCAACAGGAAAGTGTTAGACAGCTCAATCAAAGTTTAAACAACACCAGCTGATGGAATTGTGCAGACTGACAATTTTGAATATTTATTTCAATACCGTCACCAAAGAATTTTACTTCTCTTTCAGTCTACCTGCCTTGCAACCCTTTTATTGGTGTTTTTTTAAGTCAGTTACTTACCTTGGGGTGCTATATGAAGAGTGTCCTTCAACTTGCGGTCGGGGACAAACTTCCACTGAAAGACAGAATGATCAGCTCCCCCAATGGAAACAACCCACTGGTGATCGTGCGACCATCTGACATTTGTCACGTGAGCAGAATGACCAAGATACTTTTTAAATTTTGCTCCTAGAAAAAGAATAAGAAATCTCTCTCCATATTTGTGAAATAAATGTTTCAGAAGCACCTCAGAAAATCAAATTAAGGAACCCATAGAAAACATAGAGTTTAATAAAGATAATATAATTACTACTAGTATTTTAATCAACAGCAAAAACTTTTTGTTTTTACAAATTTTAATGTGTGCATAAGATACATTTTTAAGTTGAGGTTCCAAAACATAATAACTTAATCAAGTTAAACACAAGAACAGAAGATATATGATAATGCTGCATGTGGTGTACCAGAGTTTTTAAAAATTTCACTGTATTAATTTTATTTTACTTTTTACAAACTAAGATTTTAACAATTACTACTTCTACTTTTAAAAAATACAGTTATTTAAATCATGTATATTTAGGTGTGTAAAAACATCCCCATATCCATGCTTGTAGCATGGGTTCCCAATGTACAATCACAGTGCTAAGTAAGCACTTCCAGCAATTCATTTCCTCCCACATTTAGCACTAGAACTGGTAATAGTATACCAGCTACATCCAGCTAATGTTTTCATGGTTACATAACTAGAACACAATAATCAGATGAGTTATTGAAATGAAGTTCCTAACATCACTCCATTAGAAGCATCTTTATATACCCAGAAAGGTTTCATTGTTATTCCACATACCATACACATTTAATGCTGGCTACAACTGCACGGATAGGTCTTTGCATACGTCTTCAAGCTTTATGTACTTAAAGAAATGGTTTGGGTGTTGTTTTCAGAGACTGATATTCACCCATTTTTTTAAATTCTTTTGAAAAAAGTAATATTAAAAATAACTTCATTTTCCAGTCTTCTAACACATTTTTTCTTGAATTGTCACAATATAAAAATATGCATATAATTGAATTTAAAAGGCACTACCTTTTCTTAGACATGGGTATCGAAAGAGCTTTACTATTCCATAATCATCAGCTGTAACCATAACTTGGCCAATAAAATTTGCATCCACAGAATTTATATCATTTATATCTGAATATTTGGGCCAGATTCCATTAACTTCAAGGCCAGAAACACAAGTCCATGATGCCCACTGAATGCCTTTCAATTCCTCCTTGTTTGTTACTTCTTTTCCACCTAAGCAAAAAAAAAAAAAGACACATTTTTCAACGTTCACTTATGCAATTTTAAAAAATACAACATTTTAAAAAATTCTCTAAAATTCAAATCCAAGTGCAACAGGATTAAAAACTGACTTCTTAAACTGTCATGATCTATGTTGTTCCTTATTATAACCAACAGTATCAGTGAGAAGGCTTCTCAAGACTATTTAACAGAAGATTATAGATTTGGTAGTTTATAGTTTTTATTTTTTCTTGGTATCTGCTTGAGGCTGTGTTAATTTTTTCAAATGTTTATCAAAAACACATGTAATCATTCTAAGACAAAGTTCATAAAAAATTCTGTTGCTGAATGATTGTAGAAACTTGGACTACTTAGAGCAAAAACTGAAGAACTCACATCTAGACAATGAAAATTACTAAAGCCACCAATTTTGTGCTTAGATCTTTGTTACAGTAATTTCACACTGGTCAGCTGCACCTATTTCACTGAAGAATCAAGCTGATCCTGTAAGTGCAGCTAATTAACAGGTGCAGCTAATCACCAGGTGCAGCTTATTTATGGACAAATTCCCTGGTCATCCTGGCTACCTGGAAGTGCAGCTTATAACCAGGTGCGGCTTATGAGTGTGAAATTGCTGTTCATTATTTCACACCAGCTCTGTCTGTAATGAGATTGATCTAGTCCCACAAGGTAAGAGCTGAGGAACTGAGTCAGACCAAATGCCCATTAAATAAGTGCTGTGTCTTCTGGAAAGGCCAGAAGCCAAGGGCTGGAGGAATGAAAGAAAGGTGCAAGGAAGGGTGAAAGCTGTGAGTCTGACTGAATACAGACCTGCAGAAAGAGAGCAGGACAACAATTCCATCTAAACAACAATTAACAACATTGGCTATATCCATAACTAAGCCCTGCAGGTCTTGTGCCAGACAACTTATCTATGAATTAAGATGAATTCAGAGAATTACAAGTATTATACAATTTGATCATAATTTTGAAATATTTGGGAGATTCCTCAACTTCACTGACTTTGATACACACTTTTTCATAAACAAGGTTTCACAATCCCACTTTCTAACATATGAAGAAACTCCAGGTTGAAAGATGTCTATGTAACTTCAAATTGCTCCTCCTGTGTCTATTTGTTACTGTCTAATTAAATTCTCATTATCTTTTCTTGCACATCTTCTGTTGCATTCAGTGCACAGAATCAAAGTTGTGCACAGAACTAATTTGACGCTTCATCAGAAAGTCATAAAAAGCTCCACGGATTGGCGAATAATGTACAGTGCAAAGGGACAATATAAAAAGTGGGGATGATACAAAGTTACTACAAATATAAATACTATAAAGATGAGTGGGCAGAATTACAGAATATCATGGAAAGAGTGTATGCAACAGACAGAAGTCAAGCCTTGTGATAAATACTGCCATTGGCATATTCTAATAAGAACTACTTAAATTTCAAGCTTTAAGACAATAATATGTGCATATGTCCAGTACAGAGGGAAGTATCTTGATAGAAATTATTTCAAGACTATGGGACATTTGAGTCTTGAGAACACTTGCAATAATGGGGTTGTCACAAAGTTCCTCACTGTAAAAGCTCTTTTAAGTTTAATTCCTTGGTCTGCTGCAAACGTAGTTCTAGAAAGCTAAATGCCTCTTCTGAATTGCAACACACTGATCATTCCACATATTTTAAAAACCATTCAGTGCAATCAAATGATACTTCATTTAATATTCAAGCTCCATAAGAACAAAACTATTAAGCTATTGTAAAATTTAATTTTAATGCTGAATTTTAATTCTTCTTTAAAAAGGGGGAGCAAAAAATTAGTTTTGAGAAAAAAAAAATTATAAGGCAGTATTTCTAGTATAAAAAGATGCATTGGAAAGAAGAGTAAATATTTAAGGATAAAAATGTTTCCAGTAACTTTGCGAGAAAAAAATATTTCAATAACTTCACCAATGTACTTATTGAAATGTGGCAAATACTCTTACAAATTTACAAAAAATTTCCGCTATATCCCCATGCTTTAAACCTGGATTTACATTTGGCTTTTTTTTTTACAAAACCACTATATCTTATTTCTGTTATAAGTATTGACATGGAGGCAACAGAATCTTACCCGGCATTCTGTAAAAAAGTCTCTTTCCATTGCCATCATTGGTCTGTAAGTATTTACTGTCTGAAGACCAATCCATATGTGTGATGAAGCTTAAGGATCCAATACATTCCCCAACTTTCTTGTATCGCTGAACAACGCCATATATATCCACAGAGCTGTCATTGGAACCAACAGCTAGGAAATTCCCATCTGGAGAATATTTGAGTTCATGAATAGCTTCTTTCCTGTCTTTGATATGAACAACCTCAGTCATATCTCTGTAGTATGAAAGAAAGCATGTCTTAAGTAGAGAAGAGCCTCATCACTCTGTAAAGTTCCCAGTCTAAAAATCATGAACAAGATTGTGAAATTAGATATTGAACTTAACTATCCCAGATGCTTACACAACACTGCTGTTTTTAGAGTTGGTTAGGGCTTCATGGAGAAGAAAATGATGGAAACAGTGACACAAGAATGTGCTTCACTGGGCTGAGGACAGCAAACAAAGAACTGTTCAAACTGGGTCCACAAGAAAATTTCATCAGGTAGATTATGAGATCTTTATTCACCCAGGGAAGGAAACTTCACTAACATGAGACATGAATCTCATTTTCCCTTTAGAACTGTGGGATCACAGCAGCACAAGGCAGTACTGGTTTTGTATGCATGATGTGCTGACAGCAGAATTTCAACACATGGAAACAATTTAGGAAGTAATGAAAATTTATTTTTTAGTAATTCAAGGATAATTCATAAATCTAAAACCTAAAGTAAAACATTTCCTAGAACACCACCACTCTCTGCAAATAGACCAATATACTTTTTGAAATGGGTTGTTATAGAACAACATGAACATATGCAGCACACATTTAAAATAAGAACTCTCCGCAATTTAAAGCAAACATGCAAATTGCAACATTCATGGCCACAAGAGTATCCAAATATTAAAACCATATCTATTTTTAGGTTTGGTAACGCACCTGACTCGAAGCACAGTGAAAGAGCCATCCTTCATTCCCAGAGCAAGATGGATTCCATCAGTACTAACTGCAGCACAGCGAATGGGCTCCTCCATGTTGCACCGGGCAATCAGAGCGTGGTCTATTAAACTCCAGATTCTAAAACAAAGTCATTATTTCAAATGTAAAGCGGGTGTGCAGCTTTGTCATAGATAAGATGTAGCTCTCAATTTCTATGCAGTGCTAGGTGTGGCAGCATCCCTATCTTAAAATAATTTTCCACAAGGAAAAATCTAAGACAGAATGAGAATTTTGCATACAGCAAGAAATTTTCTTATATTTTTAAAGGTGGTAATATTTCAAATGAGAAAATGTGGGGACAAATTAATTTTGATTTTCTGAATATAAAAAATTATAGCATATGACAATACATACTTTTAGACAACTCCTGCAAAAATTCCACTATTTTGCTAACCATTTTAGCCAGAAACATTAAATAATAATTAAAGACTTTGATCAGTATAAATAACTTTTCCTATTAAAAAGTCATTATTGATAACTCCTTATAACTAATAATATTAATATATGTAAGTTTTTATAACAAGCTAGACTACCTCTATTATTTACAATCATATCTGGAATTTGAGAGTAATATTTCAATATTAAGATATTTAACAAAAATGCCAATACATTCAACTTGTAAGAAAGAAAAGGTGGTTTTTGACCAAAAACAATAGAGATGAAACATGTAAGAGGGAGTAATTTGGTGGGCTAAGCATTTACAGTAATTTCACAACTATAAGCCACACCTGAATATAAGCCACACTTTTTTTTTTTTTTTAAACAAAAGCCAGGATCCATGTGTAACAAAGTAACAAATTAGTAACAGAATCACTGCCAGCTGGGTTTGGTGTCAGGTGCTCAAGTTGCAAACAGTTTTCATAGACCAGTGAAGCCTTTAAAGGCAGCCCCAGGCACCCTCCCCAGCCGGCTCTCACTTCTGGGTTGGCATTTCACTGGGATTTGTCCATAGATAAGCCGCACCTGAATATAAGCCGCACTACTGAGGTAGGCTGGATTCTTCAGTGAAAAAGGTGCGGCTTATCATCGTGAAATTACTGTATATGCTGTTTACAATACATAGAACAGGTTTGGTGAAATTCACACATTGAAAGTTAATTTGCACCATTTGGAACAGTAAATATGGTAAGAGTATAATGTGTAATTTTTTTATCACAGCTTTTCTTCGTTGCAAGCTGTGCATGCTTAACATAACTCCTGAAAAGGAAAGACTTAAAGGATATTTGTCTCTGAGTGCGAAATGTTAGCCTAAATGAAATGTTTTCAATTTTCATATGTGGGGGGTTTTGGGAAATACATACTTCCACTGTTTTTTATTACTGGAGAGCACTAATTTCCTGCATGACTTAACTGTAGAAGCACATCAATGCCACATTTCTCCTACTTTAAAATGTACACATTTCAATGAGGTTACCCACAAAACGAGTTGATTGTATAGAACTGTATGCAGTTTAACAAAGAAACAAGATTCAACCTGACTGATCGATCGTCACTTCCAGTCATGGCCAGGGGTTTTGTAGGATGGACAGCCAAAGCCCACAGCTCTCCTTCACAGTGCCCCTGCATTATCAGGAAAGGCTTATTACGCTCATGCACCACAATTTCAAAAATTTCACTATCTTGTGTCCCAACGAGTATATGGTCTCCTCTCCAGCAAACACTTCTTACAGACAGACCTGTAGGAGAGATTATTACTGAGACATACATCCTCAGAACTTGTAAAACACAGGTAAAAAAGCAAAAGACCAAGCATAAAAGCAAGGAAATGTCAAGAAGTATCCTTATCTCTTCTCTTATTCTTGGATTTACTTCTTTTACTCTTTCTATACATTTGATAGATAGTGGCACACATGCCCTGGGAACATAAACCTTTTCATGACTACTTGGAGGATATGTATAGAGTATACCAAGAGGCAAAACAGTGGAGTAGTAGAAAATGCAGGTCATTAAGGCAATCCTCAGAAGTATACAAGAACAAAAAGTGTAGGGAAAAGATTTGGGAAACTCATTTTATTCAAGATAACATTTTTAAAAATCTGCTCGCTCTGTCATGGGCATTTAACAAGGCAAAAGTTTATGGTATGAGTCTGTTATACCAGAAGTAAAGGAGGCAAACTGGAATGGACAATAAGTCTGAAAGATTGAAATAGGGAATGAAACAGCTTTCAGCTACATGCATCAGAACTGAGAAGCAGCAGCTACTTTAAAACAGCCACTCTACTGCAGAGCATATTTAAAATGAAATGTATTGCATTTTATTGCAATACTTCACAATCTTGGTGGGAATGCCATGTCAATTACAAATACAAAGACTTCACTTGTGTTCAGTCACGTATTGACCCTAAGTATCTCATTGCTATCATTCCAGTACATTTTCAAAGTCTTGGCAAGATATTAGAGAATAAAAAGAGTGACTAGGGGCAAAGAAAATCAAATGCTAACAAAAGCTATACTGTAAATGACATTAGTGCTTCAGTATGTTTGTATTCTTATCCTAAATCATTACAGCAACAATATGTGAAACACTGTATGTAAAATTTTTTCATGATATGAACTGTAACTGAATTCGTTGTTACAAGTCAGCAGCGTTCCAGGTTACACAAAACTGTAGATAACATGCAAATAGTTTTAATGAAAATTCAGATAACTAGCAAATGAAATCCTTGTACTCCATTGTTGTACACTGTAGATCTCACTGTCTCAAGTTCTCTAAAATCTGTGCTCTAGAAACAATGTGCATAAAAATTTAAATCTGTGTCTACATCCTTATCATGGGTACTGTTTGTAAAAGTAACTGTGACCTTCATACTAGTGGGCGTGATCTATTCTATTTCCAGCAAATAGCTCATAGTAACATACATAAAATAAATTTTGGGGTTTTAAAGTCTTTTCTTGTTCAAAAGACTGACAAAATTCCTATCTTATTGGTATATTGAAAGTAACAAACTTCTCTTTACCTTTATATCCCTGGTCTGTTTCCCTGAGATCAATCACAGTAATTGGTTTAAAATTTAAGTCCCACAAGCGAACACAGCCATCCCTGCCACCAGTGGCAAATCCCTCTTCACATGCATTCATGCTGAAAATTCCTGCCTAAAGAGAG
>VRYO01001269.1:2341646-2360822 GCA_009812075.1 Sialia sialis | reverse complement strand
GGCTGGGATAGTGAATTTTCTTCACAATGGCTGGTATGGGGCTGTGTTTTGGATTTGGCTGAACTAAGTGTTGAAAATACAGAGTTGAATTCGTTATTGCTGAGCACAGCTTGACAGCCAGGGACTCTTCTGCTTATCTACATCCATGCTGGTGAGGAAGCTGGGAGGAGATAGAGCCATGACAGGCGACCCAGACTGACCAAAGGGATATTCCAGACCATACAGCATCATGCTCAGTGTGTAGAGTGAGGGGAAGAAAGGGAGGGGGAACATTTGAGGCGACAGAGTTTGTCTTCCCAAGTCACCATTAGATGCGTTCTTGTGGAGAAGACTGAACACCTGCCTGTCCCTGGGAAGCAGTGAATTCATTCCTTGGTGGGCTTTGCTTGCTTTTTTCCCTATTAATCTTTACGTCAACCCATGAGTTTTCCAGCTTTTACCCTTCCAATTCTCTCCCCAGTCCTGCTAGTGGTGAACAACCTAGCTCCAATGTGGAAGTGGGTGACGTATCTAAGAAAAGTAATTCCTCAATATCAGTTCACTTGGAATTATCTACATAAATATTATAGTACATATATATGTACTATTACAATTTACATAAAATATCATCTGAGAAAAAATACTATAGTATTAAAAACATGAAATTAATTCTTGATATCTGAAAGAACAAGGATGTGTGGTATAAGAAAAACACACATCAACAAAAATATTTTGCCCGATCCAAATGTCTAAATACCTCTACAATTCTGATTTTCCATAATGTTTTCCCAGACGAAACAGCAATTTTTTTAAAAATTATGTTGCTATTTAGAAAGGCTTTGTAGAGCCTTAAAAGTTCCTCAGACTTTTGTTATCTAAACAGACAGGTTTTGAAATCATAAATACATCTTTAAACTAAATCATGGCTAGCTAATGTTAGTTTACTATTGGCATAAAGGTCCTCTTAGAAAAGTAGGGAAAAGAAGATCATTATTAAGCAAGTTCATGGAATTCTGTAACGTGGAATACTAAACAATATGCCAAATCAGACTTACGCAATCTAGCCAACAGACTTAAGACTTTTTTCTACTAGGTCATTAACATATATTACGCTAAAAGTTCATTGTATAAAAAGCAACACATTTTCCCCACCATGGGAACACACAACAGTAATTCAGAACTTTCAAGCTGCCATCTGCTGCTGTTATGTGGTAACACAGAAAACCGTGCATGGGGGAAGACAGTGACTTGACTGACGTGAAACACTGTTCCTCATCATTGATAATCTGTCTGATAAAGTTAAATCTGAAGAAGATGTTTCTGCACAGCATTTGTTACATGGATCAAACAGAGCATGCTTGAAAAAGACATGAACTGTCCAAATTATGAATCCTGTAACCGGTGCAGACAGAATGCTCCAGGTGACAATGGTACAAATAAAAGCAAGGAAAAGAATTTGATGGGAAAGGAAAATGCTTCTTCTCTTCCATATCTCCCCATACTCTCTCTGAATGGTAAGAAATGGCTTTTCAATTCATTTCACCTCTGTGGTGCAGCAATTCACTCACTGTTCAAGATTCAGAAACTCGAGTACCTGGAGTCACCTAAACTTGTGCATCCTGTCTTACTCTACTTTGGATTTCAAACAATGTGCTTTAGAGAACCTGATTTTAAATTATATTACAGTCATTACATACAATGCTACTGACAACTGCTATATTCCTACTACATTACTTCTGCCAGGGCATGAAGTCTTTTGAGCATATTTTTCAACATATCTGGTGTAGTCAGGTGTTATTCATGATTGCAGTTCAAAGAACTAAGATTATTCTTACACAAGACTTTCCATATTATCATTCTATATTCCTTAAAGATTCTATTTTTATATATTTTATGTAGTCTATATTACTGCACTTGAATATTTTATAAATGAAGAGTTCTTTCATTACCTTGATGTGTTTTACGCCACAGCTGACGAGCTTATTTGGCTGGTATAAATCCCAAGAAATATCAAATATCTGCATAAAAAAAACCCAAAGACATCAGCAGCCTTTTTAGTACAGGCCAGTGAAAATAGTAAAAAATTTTAACAAACTAACAGGGAGTCTAAAATGCTTCAAATGGATCTACTGCAAAGACTTTTTTATCCTCACCTTCCATACTGAAATTTCAATAATACCCAATATAGTTCTGGCTTTTTTTTTCCCTAGAGTAATTAAAACACACGATAAAACAACATTAAGGTTCATTTACAGACTAGAAAAATTTAAGCAATTATTTGCATTTTGATTTCCCATATAGGGATTAGGGTCTAAGAAGTGCATTAATTCTGCACTTCCCCGACATGTTTTCAGTCTGAACAAACCATACACAAATAAATATTGAGTTACACTTTTTATTCTAGAAATAAATGCACACATCTAAAATATCTTCACATCTTTATGCATATCAATCTTTAGGCAAATTCAATTTCTAAAACAAAATGGGTTTTGTTCAGACATAGGTCTAGCACATACATACAGACATGGTTTAACAAACTGAAATTACATTGATGCTCAGATTATTTAGTTATACTTACTCTGTCTGTGTGACCAGGAGCCATTGATAACAATTTTCCTTTTCTCCAGTCCCATACACAAACTGTGTTTTTTGAATCCAAACCAACCGAGACCAAACGCTGAAAGTGTCCAAATTAAACAAATAAAAATAGCTCAATATATTAATGAAAGCTAAAGTCATTATTTTGAATGAGTTGCAAAAAACGTGTAACAAATTTGAGATAGAAGCAATATCTCCATTTTGATCCAGAAAAAAACATAAGCTATATCTTACACCAAAACTTACATAGATGCATCTTTTCAGGTACAACATCATGACCATAAAGACCTTATTAGATAACAATATATTTCTGATCACTGAAGTTAATGAAACTGTATATGCTTATCTTTAATTGCATGTAACTTGCAGAATTTAGGATTTATTTTGCAAGTTCAAGAGATACAAAGAAAAAAATTTTCTTCAAACTTAAGAAAATAAACATAAAATATAATTTTATGAAGTCTTTATTATTCAGAAAGACCTTGAAGCCATTTACAGTGTAAAATCAGGATGGACAAAAAGATTATTTTTTAAAAAAAATAAGAAAAATAAAATGTTGAGATCTTCCTGTGCTTTGCAACCTGTCTTGTCTTGACTGTGAAGACACCTTGCAGAGATTTCTTGACACAAATGATTGACTAAATTAGCCACTTGTATTGTATCTGTTAACCAGTCAAAATGCTATTTTTCCTATTGAAATTCTCAACAGAGACTAATAGGACAGATTTTTTTAAAAATAAAAGCTGAGTGATTTGGTTTAATTTTTAAATAAAATTAGTAATTTTGTTCAGTTTTTGCATTAATTGTGCCATCTTGATGTTGATAAATTAAAGTTTTTCCAATCTTTTGGGCAAAGCTTTTTTCACTGTTCAGCAGTTAATACTTACACACATTAAAGACAAATTTAGCTTCAATTTCTACATAGATTACCCAGTGAGTTTGTAAAAGCAAAAACAAACTCCAAACTTGAATTATATTTTTTTCCCAAAGACAGAAACCTATTCCAAATAACGTAATTCCTTTACTGTCTGAAAAACTCCACGATTATGAAAAAAAAAAAAAAACAAGTTAAATATAATTTCTATCAATGTTTTGTACTTATTAATAGTACAAAATCTAACCTTTCTATTCCATCTTTGAAAAGTTAGGGTATTTCAATCCTAGTCTGATGTATCTTGACCTTAAATGATGAAGGCCATTCAAGAGAGGGAGTGACACAAGTTCATATAACAACAACAACATAGATAAAAGATATCACTGTGAAGTAGAAAAATATATTCTAGAAAGAAGCTGACTTCCTAAACAGTGAAAGGTCATTTCAACAAATCAGAGCTTTCCTACGACAATTACAACATATTTTAACAGAAACAAGTTGCAGGTAGGCTTTCCTCTGTGTGTTCAGCACAGCCCCATTTGATATTCCCTTAAGGACAGCAACTGGTCTCTATGATACATCCTCACTTGAGAAAACATCAGTAACTAATAGACACTGACCTTTTTAGCAAACAAGAGGAACTGAGAATACAGCTAAATCTGAGTATCGCATTGCAAGGCTGAGTGGGAGGGAAACGAGTGTTTCATAGACCGGAAAACACATCTCCAGAAAGGATTTTCTCAGTTAATATCTTTTCAGCTGCTGCCTAACATGTAAATACAACCATTACATTTTCCATTTCTAATAAGAAAGCCTCTTTACTCAGAGGAGCATGTGTCTGGTAAAAACACTCTCCATTATAGGTAGCAGCTCCGAGAGCCAATTCACTACTCAGAGAATGTTCAAATGCAACAAAATTATAATCCAATGATAATCCAATGAAACCTTTTTCTTGACTCTTAGATATAGGATACAAGAGTCTGAACAAACAATCAAAATGTGGAGAGCCACCAGTGAATGCAAAATGCAAGACAGAGAAGGGGACACTGGCTGAAGAAGTCCAAGACCAGGAGCACCATGGGGCTCCGATGGCTCTGGGCACAAGACATGCCCCTGCTCCACTGTCACCAGGCATTTGGCATAACCCTGAAATGCGGCCCACAGACCACAAGAACCTCCCTACCACCTCATCTCCATTCAAAAAGCTTTTCAAGTTATCATTTTCTTGCCAAATGTAAATATTTGGCATTCATCAGAAACGTGATTTTATTTTCCTTGAGAATAATCAGATGAAACCTAAGACAATACACTTTTGCTTTCCAAGAAAAACAATGTGATAAGATTTCCAATAAATAAACAACATTTTCAGGTGTTTGAAAATAGAATATTAATTACATACCTGACCATCTAAATCAAAGGCCAAGCAAGCTATCCCATGTGTGTGAACATCTTTCAGAACAGATACAGTTTGCACAGTGTATGAATCCCACACGCAGATGTATGGCTCCTTCCCAACTTGACCTGTTGCCACCAACACACGCTCGGGGTGCAACGCAAGGCTGCCAAAAAAGAAAGATATAAAATATTTCTGCATGAAACTTTCATTTTTGCCGAGTTAGTTGCATTATTTTTTTTTTCCTTTAAAATTCTTTTACAGTATTTTCCTATGGATAGTAGATAATAAAGTCATTTTGTATCACAGATTCCACAGTAGCTGTGAAATTCTAAATATAGTACATATAAACATCTTTCTTGAATTTAGCCTTCAAAAGCCTTCTACATTTAAATGAATTGCAAAATTGTCAATAATCCTCTGTTCCAAAAGTATCTACTAAATTTGGTCAGATTTTCATGCACTGAAATACCTTTTTTCCCTTTCTTTCTATTTCTTAAAACTTAAAAACACAAACAATGGAAAACAGAAGTTAGTGTTTAATTATCTACACATCAATCATCAACAGAGAGAGACGCACATTTCCAGAAGTTCTTTATTCCACTCAGTATTTGATGTCCTTTTACAAGAGGACAGCTTTCTGGAGATCTCTGTTGACTGCACAGCAACCCAAAGCACAACTAGCTTAGACTAGAGGCAATGACTACACTTAAGATGACTAAACGTAACAGTGATTATCTTAAATGTCTTAATTTTAATATAGAAAAATTGGGAATAGCTGGTTTGAATCATTATTAGCTCTCCACATTTTTAATATTGTAGAGAATTTCCTTATAGCTTGTATTTCAGTCTTTCAGAGTTCACTTGAGGATCATCAGAACTGTTTTGCTAAATCTGGGACCAAGCTAGAAAACATTCTAGTCAGCAAGATATTTCCTCATTTTGTTTATGCCAGCAAGCTGTGAGGGAGAACACAAGGTCTGAGGATTCAGATTTCATAATACAGAAAAATAAGAATATATTCTAACAGAAACCCAAACAAACTACTTGATCACATTCCACACATACTAGGTACAGCAGTCCAGAATGATGTAGGAATACCACTGGTTGTTTAATTTAGCTAAAAAATTTCTTAGCCTGATAGATCCCAGGCTAATGAATGATCTTGAGAGACTGGTAGACAGAACACTAACAACACACAGTAAGTATGTTTATCTTCTCAAAATGATTTGGAAAGGAGAAAGGTTGAGCACTTTGCAAAGATAAGACGATAACTTGAACACAGATTTTGATAAAGTTCAAAGGGTGAAGACAAGGGAAGTCCATAAATATAAACAAAACCAGCAAGGTTAAAGCTAACCAGGAAATCACGAGAAAAAATATTTAATTCAAATGATGTATACATTTTCTATACACAGAAAGAGCAAGAGAAAATCACATTAGAAGGTGCTTACACTACAATACACAATGCACTTCTATATATTTTCTGTTTTAAAGCAGTAGCTCATTTAGTTGATACTGCTTGACAAATTCCACATGCGAAATTGAGCAGAACTAACTTCAAAGTTGAAAAGGTAAAAAGCCCTGAACCTCTCCATTTCGCTATAGGAATTTCTGTTATCTTCAGCACCAGGATAAAGTAACCAATATTTCCCCATTTTGCTTCACAACACTTCCAGAGTTGCTTCTCTAGTTCTTCCCTTCTTGTTTATTTGACAGAGCAACTTCACAATTAAAAAACTTTGCAGAAAGGAGCTGGCAGCAAAACTTAGCACATTTGAATTCAGTTCTGCCACCTAATCCCAACTAACACCAGCCCATCTCCCAGAGCACACAAAAGCAGATGGTGTGCTCAAAGGAAAAGGGAAAAGCATCTGGAAGGAGAGAAAATGCTGCATCCAAAATGATGTATTTTTTTGGAATGGCACCAAAGAAAGGGAGCGATTAGACCAAATGGACAATAGAGAAATTTGAAAAGGGAAGTGAAAAAACCAAGAAAGAAAAAAAGAGACATAAACTAGGAGGAAAATAGAAAAAACAGTCTCATATCTGACTCACCACCTTTTCAATCTTGTCCTGCTCTGTGCTACAAGTGCATACTGCATTTTTAGACAAGCAAAAACCACATCACAAATACAACAAAACACTCAGACACCACCATGGACACACATATATGCAAAAGCACCTCCACACCACACCTTATAAAACCATTTATAGCAACCAAAACTTAGCTCTGTATGTTTTTAAGTCAAGACTAGAGTCTTTAGAGAAACACAACGCATCAGAGATGGAAGGGACAACAGTAAAGGCACTACAAAGGGAAAGGAGAACATTGTCCTTAACCCAAGGATACCAACTAATTTAATTCAAAGAATATTAGGCGAATACAGAGAGAAGGTTTCCTCCATTTCTAATTAATAAATGGCAAGTAACTAACAGCAGTATCACAGTATTAGTTCTTTCTACATCACAATAGAAAATACTGGCTTGAACAACTGAGCTCAAATTCTGCCTTGATATGGGATAATAATGGACACAAAGATCCAACGCCTGCATTTTAATCACAACAGATGACACTGTAGAATTGCCATCTTTCCCCTATCATTTCAGCTTCTAAACTGCTAATAACTTATCTTAACACTCATTGAAAGAGGAAGAAAATAAATGTACAGTAATTTCACAAATATAAGCCACACCTTTTTCATTGAAGAATCCAGCCTACCCCAGTAGTGCGGCTTATATACAAATCCCATGGTCTTCCCAGCTACCCGGAAGTGCGGCTTATATTCAGGTGCGGCTTATAATCGTGAAATTACTGTACAATAAATATTTTAAGACAGCAAGCTTTTTTAAAAAATGCAAATACACTGAGTTTAAGGGAAACTATTTAGCAAAGATGTTAGCAGTGGCTGAAGAAACATCTACCTGAAAATAGCTTTCCTTATCTTTTCTTAGAGATCAAGGAGTGAAGGACAACTTAAAGTACTACCTGTAAATATTCTACCTCACAGACTATCAGAGCAGATGAAGAGACATGTGAAAAAAGTCAAGGGACTACTGTTTCTGTTACCAACACTAAACAAAGTAACTTCTACACATATTTACATGATTTTGACATGATACATGAATTATAAGACAATGCGTTTCCTTAATAATAAATTCTTGGCTATTATTAATCCCACGGGGTACCATGCAGAATTATGGATCTGAAATGTTGGGTCCTCATGAAAAGTCAAGGATTAGATTCCAATTTTACACAATATGGTGTCTCTTTTCAGTTCTTTCATTTAACTGTGTGATCAAGCCATCGCTATAAGCATAGCAATGAATACAAAAATACAGTATCTTGATCTAACCTCTAGAGAAGAAGCACTGATACAACTCACACACTTGAGAATGCTCAGAACAGCCCTGAGCAGAACACTTTGAATAGCTTCCTAGTGCAGAAAGGAAGTTTAACTGGAATGGGTGCCCAGAATCAAATAGCAATGACCACTTTCCAAATACAGACTATATGAATCCATGGGTGTGATGTAGCTAACAGGGTCTAACAATGAGTTTGAGCTCTCTCCGGCTATTCTAGGTATGATCTTCAACACGTCTCTACTGAGGAATTAAAATCGTACAACTATTGAGATGGTATCTGCAATAGTTGCTTGCCATTCATCCATTCAGTTCCTGAGATCAGGCAGACTAGTATGAGTATGGCTCAGCTCTAAAGGCAGCTTTCAAATTTCTTAGTGTGGGACCCGTGGGCTTAAGTACAGTCCTTCACAAAAATTTTCTTGCTTTCACTTTTTTCTTAGGGAGAAGGAAGAGATTGCTTAGTGGCATAAGACACTCAGTGCTCAGAAGAAAAGGGCACATGCACTCAGAAGGAGAGAACTCGTGCTCCCTTCACTGTCCTGTTAATGAGAGCTGGTATGACCCATCCAGGTTAGACTGCTGGAACTGTGCTTGCATCTAGCCCACACTGCTAGACTGTAAACTGGCGCTTGATTTCTTTCCTCGTCCTTGAAGGATGACTAAGCTGATGAAGGAAATACTGCTGCTTGTCCAAAATAGGAAACAGATATTCCTAATGAGACAAATTCTTCAGGCCTTCTTGTTTGCCTCTGGCCTTTCTGACCTGGGCTTTTCCACAACAGATGTTAGATCTAATGTAGTATCTCCGAAGAAGTAGAGTAATTTCACAATTATAAGCCGCACCTCCCGGTAGGCGGGTAGACCACGGGATTTGTCCATATATAAGCCGCACCTGAATATAAGCCTTTTTTTTTTTTTTTTTGTAAGCGAGGATCCATGTGTGACAAAGTAACAAATTAGTAACAGAATCGCTCCACTGCGGGGTTTGGTGTCAGGTGCTCAAGTTGCAAACAGTTTTCATAGACCAGCAAAGCCTTTAAAGGCAGCCCCTGGCCAGCTCTCACTTCTGGGTTGGCATTTCACTGGGATTTGTCCATAAATAAGCCGCACCTGAATATAAGCCACACTACTGGGGCAGGCTGGATTCTTCAATGAAAAAGATGCGGCTTATAATCGTGGAATTACTGTACATTTCTAAGAACATGTCCAAAAGGCAAACATGACCATGAAGAAAAGCAGGTATTAAGCTAACAAACTGCTAAGTCAAATTAATTTTTAAATTGGCTCTAGAACTTGGTACATCTCAGAAGAGTTCACAAATAGGAAATTCAAAAACCTTGCCTGTCACTATTGCAACAAACTAAATAGCTGGACTTACAGGGAACTGAGACTTCCACTGATAAGTATGAATAACAGGTCTTTTCCTATCCAGACTCTCAAATTGGGATGAAATGCAGTAGTAGTTTTAACAGCATACTGAAAAGGGATGTTTTCCACTTTAGTAGGTTCAAGCTCCTCTTTTTTAATGCATACAGAAATGGTTCTTTCTCCCTTTTAGAGCACGATGTAAGCCTTTCCCAACATTTTGAGCAGATCCATGCACTGTACAAGACCAATGTTAAATTATTATATTAAATACTAATAGCAGCAAATAAAAAAAAGACCTCTCCATGTTGTGTCTATGTGGATTGAAACTAGAGACATGGATAAGACCCTCCAATTTGTGTGAGGTTTGTAGTGGCAGGGGATCCTGAAGGAGAATACTCAATAATAAACTACTTGATAATAAAAGAAATTAATTTCTTTTTCATCTTTACTTGGCTTATGCTGAGCATTAGCAGGCATTGATTAATACAGACAAGCTGCAGACAAGGATACAGTATTAAAGATGATGTTTCCTTAGCAACAATATTGGATGAAAATCCAAGAATATATTCATGTGACTACTCCTGAGCTTCATAAAACTAGGGCACCAGTAAAAATGCACAAAAGAATACTGCAGTAAAATAACAGCATCTCAGACATCTATTAATTAAGAGTTAATTTCAAGTGTGAAATTGTTTCTGTGCTTAAATATAGCAAAATATTTTCATGGTATGTTTACAGACATTTTACATACAGTTGAGAATATTTTCTTATTTGCTGTCATTTATCCATATTTCCCAGAAAGAATAATAAGGGAAGCTACAAACCATTTCTGTCATAGTATTTAAGATCTTAAAGCAGAAAGAGCTGTAATCAACAAACATCTCTCATCAAAGTTTAAACAGATCAAGTCAGAGCACACTTATTTTCCATATACAAAACAAAGCAGTATTCATCGTGGACATCACTACCAGCCTTCCATACAGTTATTGCCCCAGAGCCAATAATGTCCAATATAGCTTTCTGAAGCTTCCTTAAATTGCACAAGCATATCCTCAAAGTAATAGAGTCTGAAGTGGAGACAGGGACTGTGAACTCAAACTGTATAGTGGTTATTCCCAGCTGCAGTTTATTTCATTACCATTCCATTTTTTCTCCTCTTGGATCCGAATGTTTTTAGATTAACAAGAAAAATTTATTAAAAACCCAGAGAATTCTAAAGATTGCTTTGGGCTTCTATTTGTTCCTGAACTCAAAGGAGAGGAGGGGGTGGGGGGAAAAGTACTTCAAAGAGAAGGCAAGAGTTAGAGAGTGAGTAAAGCAACACTGATGCAAAGTTCCCAACTCATCAAATGTGAGAGCTGAGTAAAATATTCTGGGAACTTCCCTACATTAAGACGTCCATTTTTGTCTTGTATTGTCATATCCTCCACAGTCGAGGAAGGGATTGGCTTCAGCTTTCGAGTAAGTTATCATCTCTAGAAAACTGATTAAAAATAAAGACATTCCCCTTCTTTTCAAATATGAATGATTTTGCCAGTGCCAATAGGAGAACCCACTGTTTGACTGAGTGGGGTTGTTAAATTTTTTACAAATTCTACATGATCTTGACAATTTACTCAATAGGCTTTCACAATCTGAGAAAGAAATTATTTTCTAATAAGCCCCTTGGAAAAAACTACAGAAAAATTACATGCTCCTACTACAAAATCTTCTTACTTGAAAGTTAGAAATATATACTCCAGAATCTTTTGGAGATAAATTTCCTAAGATAATATTCTGTTATTCTTTAATAGCTATTCATATTAAAGAACAATAATGGCGGTACAATAATGGGACATACTAGAGCCTGAAGGTAAGTAAAAATCCCAGCTAAAAGAATATCCAACTGCCTTCTTTCCTCACAAGACAATGCACAGACTGAAGACCAATTATTTAAACCATTATTAATTATGAAGTGTCAAACATGACTCCCCTAGAACCAGCAGCAAGGAAAAAAACCCAAAAAAACAAAAACAAAAACAAAAAAAACCAAAATAAAACAAAAAACCCACAAACAAACAAACAAAAACAAAAGAGAGAGAGGGAAAAAAAAGGAAAGAGGAAACCAGAAGTGCTGTCAGCTGTCAGTAACTTAGGAGGGGGCAGAGCAGCTGTTCAGCTCCTTTGGGTCACTAGATTTGATGACCCAAAGGAGATCTCTTAACAAATCAGGAAGTACTACTTAATGATTTGGTTAGGATTTGTCAGCCATAAAGTTGGAAAGCAGTCCTTTGCTCCGGAACACATATGGTGAAAAGCATACAAACCTACAAAATAATCACAGATTACAAAGCCAAAGCAGTTTAAAATTAAAGTAGAAACACCAATTTCCCATTCTAGCCAGTTGGTAAGAAACTACTTCAGTAAAGATTATCACACCATAGCCACGTAATTAAAGGGAAACTGAGACAGACATGTCTATAAAATACAAACAGAATTAATTTCAAATAAATTTTGCAATGAGATATAGTCTAGAAGGTGAAACTAAATGGCAAAAGTTCTTATTACATTTTAAATCACTAATTTTTCAGTGCACAAAGGATCATTCCACGGTCAAAGAAGCGTTTACTCAAAATTTTTTAGCAAAGACTATTTTAAAAGTTTCTTTTCAAAGAAAGGTTATTTTGGATGCTTCTAACCATACCAGTTAACTAAATAAACTTGCTTGACATACAAAATTTTCTTGTTTCTAAATCTTTCACTACTACTAAACCCTTTGAACAACCTTTTATCCATTCATGTTTTACTCCTTCTCTACGAGATTTAGAACAGTTTTCAACCACTAAATTAACCTTCTATTTATTATTTTAAGATTTATACTAGAGCTTCTAGTATCACACGGGGAAAACATCACAGAATGCACGATTTTCTTTCATATTTCTGCAATTCAGTCTTTCCTCCTATGGGACATATTAATGAAAATCTCTGAATGCACAAGAATGTATCATCTGAATATTTGAGTGGAGTCACTAGTGACAATTTTTGAAAAGCCCTTCTTCTATACAAAAGGTTATCCTGATAAAATTAGTAGTTGGCTTAATGCAAGGAATGGTGGGAAGAAAGCACTGGCAGAGCTGCTATTGCAAAAAGTTGAGATAAGCACAACATTAATTCTGTGCTTCAACTGACTGCACTTCATTACCAACCAAAGAAGGTTTAGAGCAGAAGAGAACCTGGACACTGCAGATACACCAGATTTCTTTGGGAGTTCTTGAGTATATCAGGCCTACAGGTGTTTTGCAGGTGTTCAGCCGAGGTGTTTTCCTTCAGAAAAAAAGTCAAGGATATCTCTAACACTTGTCACAAATTGACCATCCCAGCTTCTAACTTGGCATCCAGAAAAGGAAGCAGGATACCACTTAAAACTGGGACAACATCTGAATTCTTGTTTAGGAAAAAACAATGAAAATGCTATAAAGGCCACAAAAGTATTTACACAAAAGACGTTCTCCTAAAACAAACAAAATCCCCACATGTACCAGAACAATAAATAAAAAAAGAAAGAAGCATAGGAAAACTAGAGAATATTAAACGGACTCAGAAGTCAATGTGTGGTACGCAGGCAAAGAAAGATGTTGCCCATGTAGGCTCACAAACATAATTACTGAAAACCAATAAAGGGAGAAGATGGATAAAGAGCATTCACATGTAAAGCTTTTAAGAAAACACAAATCTTCTGCTTAAATGTATATTTATCTCAAGAATACTGATACTGTTGACTAATCCCAACAAGGAATATAACACAATGTAATACTCATTCTCATAAGGATATGCTGTAACCTACAAAAGACAAAATCGTGATTATTTATAAATTATTACTGAATAATGTTTCAAAGGTGATTAATTTCTGTGGTATTAATTTATATTGCAGAAGAAGTAGCAATTGAAAAAACAGTAAGCAAAAGAGGAACTTGTAACTAAAAAATACAAATACCATCTAATGTTCAACCTTCACCTCAAAAAAAAAACCCAAACCAAACATTTACCAGTTCTTCAAGTATTCCTTTTATTTCCCCAAGTACTCCAGAAAGCTATTTCACTTAAAATGTCACACTCACCACAATAAATCCTCAGGCAATTTCCAAATGCTGTCAGATGCCTTGTCTTGATTTAAGATAAAGCATCATTCACCTTGCTTGCTCTTGTAGAGGGATTATAAGCAGGGAACAGGGATTAGCATAGTTCTAAAAGTCAGGAGAAGGTTTATACTGTTGTCAGCTAACCAAAACACAGAATTAATCCACTCATTCTGCATGCAAGCTGTCTTGATAAAATGGAGGCATCTAACCAGCAATGCTAAAATGCATAATTTTTAAAAGTGATTTTTACCTTTAAATATATTTTGAGGTTTTTTTTCCCAATGGCATGTATTTATAATATTTGCATGCACCTGTAACACAGTCTGACATTTACAGAAGCTTTGCTCTTGAAATAAGTTACCCAATGGGTCACTCTTATTTTTAAAATATCCAACTAGATTTAGTCACAAGAAATGTACCACATAAATAGAAAGAATCAAAACAGTAAAAGACTCTTTTAAAACATTGTTATAAAAATATGTCATATCTACAAATTTCAGTCTCAGTTGGGGTAAAGCAGAACACACATTAAGTAATCAGGAGTGAAATATATGAGCACTGTGAGAACACAATGATTTTAATGTAACTATGAGCAATTTCTAAGCAAACCAAACAGCTTGGACACATTTTCTTTATTATTAGGTCTCTGCCTCAGTTTTGTTTCTTTACTTCCACTTGAATTTTTCCCCTGAATCAAGCATTTCATTACACGTAATTTTATGACAAATATCTTATCATTATACTTCATATGAAGCCAAAGGAAGTTTAAGGTGTAATACTTTCTATAGTCAAGACAGTGAAAAAGGCAAATGAAAGATTTCCCTAAATGTAATTTGCTCTCAATCTGGCTAAACTATAAGTGGAAGTACTACTCTTCCAAAGCTGACATCATTCTCTCCAGTTCCACCACTCACTCTCTGGTCATATTTCTCTTAATTCTTGAATTCAAACCCTGAAAGAGAAGCCTCTAAAAATATTTATCGAAGATGACTCCATGAATATTTGAGCAATTAGAAGTTGGATGTTGCTGTTAGACTAGATGGTCTAGTTTTGGGGGCTTTTTTTTATTTTTTGTGTTTTTTTCTGAACTGACGTGTGCTTTTACAGCAAAAGAATCAAACTGACCTCTGCATACGATTATGAATGTTGATCCATCCTGTCTGCAACCCAAAGCAACACGTACTATAAAGGAATTCCTCTGAAAAAGCCTGGAACATCAAGCAGTGAAATGAAATCAGAAATCTATGAAAAGTGGTCGGAAGCATTGTCCATCTATTTTCTGAAGTAATATCTGAATACCCAGAGATTTCATGGGAGAACCATCTTTCAGAACTTATTCAAAAGAAAAGAAGTCCAGCAGAAAGCCTCTCAAGAGTAAGGAGGATTCCCTGTTAAAGGAAAGTCTTCTGCATCTAGGCTGAGGACAGCCACTCTGAAGAAAAGATTAAGTATTTCTTCTGAGATTTAATAATGCAGGTATCTTCTAGCAGCTAGGTAAAATAGCAAGGAAAATTGCTTTTCTAACAAAGTGGTCTCACAAAGACATCTTGCATTAAATGCAGAGTAGCAGTGGTGTTATCAGATGGTGCACACACTGGAATTCTTTGTCGTTTCTATCTTTTGCAATACACAGGGATCATAAACCTGGCTTAAAAATTCAATCATAGCTTTTGCTACCAAGAGTTAAGGCAATCTTGGCTGATTCTGACCTTTTTTGTGCAAATCAAGCACCGCACTTTCAAAGTCCATTACTATGGTAATAGCTACAACAGCAATGCAAATAATGATACTGGGTATTTTTTGCAGAAATGGAAGTCTTTTGTAGCCAGTGGAGTAATCAGAGCAATCTGTGCCCTAATGAAGGTGATTTGTATGTATCTATAACATTTTGTAAGGTGCTTCACTGTTACACCAGGGGAAATTCATACTACACCAGATGACACGCCAGAATCTCATTGGGAAAAAAAAATCTTCACTACATGAATTTTGAAGAGAACATTCAACACCATCTAGGTTAAAAATTCAAACAAATTATTAAGATACTTATGGGAGCTTTCACACTCTGCTGCCTAACTTCAAGCAAAATTACAGCTTTATTTTTCTTTTCAAGGTATTTCAAGTGCCCAGTAGTTTTGTTTACCATGTGAATGTAGCAAAACCAATAGTTTATTTAAAGTCAAATAAATATTATTGCGAATAAACCAATTTCCTTGGTCATAATATAACAGCATTATAATTTTACTCTATCTTAAATCTAAATTTTAATCTTGATCAGCACATCTTTGCCACTTTTATGAATAATAAATTATTTTTCCTTTAAAGTCATTTATACTAAGCAAAAGTGCGGTCCTAAATGACAAATACAACTCTGTAAGTTGCATAATAATATTTTGAAAAACTAGGTGAACTACATCTTGAAGAATAAAAGAAATCATTGAGATATTACAAAAGGTAAGACTAAATTCTATGGATATATTAGCTTAATGTCAGTGCCAGTTTAAACTTCAAAAACTCCGAAATGTAGATGACATAAAACTAGAAACATCTTTTTGTAATAATTTCAGGTTCTGTTTCAAGCACACATGTTTTTTGAAAAGCCTACAATGTTTGTTTTATTAATTACAGTAAAACATAACTCATTTTCAATATGTTACACAGAACACAAACTCGAAAAAAATTAGAGGGGGATAAAAAAAATCAACAGTTTAATTTTATTGGAACATGTTAAGTTACTGCCTAACACTGCCACAATAACACTGCAAACACAGTCTCTTAACCTCATAATACTGTTAAAAAATCAACCAGGAACACACAGTAATTTCACGATTATAAGCCGCACCTGAATATAAGCCGCACTTCCGGGTAGCTGGGCAGACCACGGGATTTGTCCACATATAAGCCGCACCCGAATATAAGCCGCAGGTTTTTGGGTTTTTTTGTTGTTTGTTTTTTTCCTGCGCGGCAGCGTGGGGATGCTGCTGAGGAGTCAGACAGCGCCAGGGCCGCACTGGGAGGAGCCGGCTGTCAGCGGGAGACGGCAACGCCAGGAGCGGCGGGCAGTGGGAGCACCGGGGAGCGGCTCTCGCTCGCCCGCCCATGCAAAGGGATGCCATGGCGGCTCTCGCTCGCCCGCCCATGCAAAGGGATGCCGCGGCGGTGGTGCTTGTTTGTCTGTTCGTGCAAAGGGATGCTGCAGCGGTGGCACTTGCTCATCTGCCCGTGTGAAGGGAGGCAGCGCTGGCGGCGCCGGCTCGCCTGCACGAAGGGAAGCGGCGGAATAGGCGCCTGCTCCAAGGGAGGCGGCGCCAGCGGCAGCGCGCTGGCCGCAGTGAAAGCGGCTCGCTCGCCCGCGCGAACGCGGCAAAGGTGGCTCGTTCGCTCGTGCGAAGGTGGTGAAGCCAGGCTGGCCTCACCAATCCAGCGGCGGCCTGCTGCCCACTCGCCAGTGGCTCCGGCTCACCACCCACCCGGCAGCGGCTCCGCGGCAGCTCTCTCCCCGGCTGGCTCTCACTTCCGGGTTGGCATTTCACTGGGATTTGTCCATAGATAAGCCACACCTGAATATAAGCCGCACTACTGGGGTAGGCTGGATTCTTCAATGAAAAAGATGCGGCTTATATTTGTGAAATTATTGTAATCTACTTTCCTCCCTACATCAAGAGAATGACTAACATATTGAGCCATTGAAAACATAGGTAAACAGAAATATAACTTCTTCGATTGCCGTTTGGAAAAACTGAAAGATTAGGAGAGACCTCAAAATTTCTGCGGAAACACTTCACAATTTTTTAGGAATCAAACATTATTAAGCTTTTGGTTACATTTCCTGTTCTTCTCAGACATAGTCCTAGAGCCCCATGTTGTTGCAATAATTCTGAGAAAAGGACCCAACTACCAAATCAAGAGAAGCATTTTCTACAGCACCAAGACATTTTCCCATTTAAGGGTTGACCTGACCTGACCTTGCCTGTGAGCACTGACAGAATCAGATCAGAAGGTGATGTGACTGCTGGCTATGAAAAGCACAATGCATGAAGGCAAGCTCCTAAGCTTGTAGCTCCTTGCTGTGTTGATCTTAAACACCTTCTAGTATTTTTCAAATGTTCAATTCTGGTTGGATATTTTTGGTATTTCTATTCCAGTAGTTTTAACTAGGAAAAGGAAAGTTTTCATTGGTATGGAGGTATATTAAACAACAGGCTTATTCTAATCTCGCTTCGAACTGAATCCACGACGGCTTTAATTCTGTATTCCTAAAATAATTTCATTTTATCAAATCTAAGAAATTTATTTTTTTAAAAGATGATGTACAAAACTCTAGATTAAAAAAAAGAGAAGATTCAACACTAAATCCCTCAAAAAATTCTTTCAGACAGTGTAATATGTTCCAGGAGTAGAACTACTGAGAAAACTGGGTTTTCCTGAGGGAGAAGGCACATCATTGTCACTCATCTCTCCTCCTGATCTGTGTAAAATATGAACCCAAATTTTCCCTTCAGACTTTTAAACATTTGGCAATTTGAGACCATTTAGCATGAAAAGCTGAAAAGAGCATAGCTGGGACTTTGCCCTTGTGAGTCACAGTAAAAAATGGTCAGCAGGGTAATTATGTCCCCTTGTCCTAGCAATTGCTGTAAGAAATGCCATTTTGACTGACAGACAAAAGACACTGAAGCTAGAGGCTTATAGGAGGACTGCTTAGTTTAATTATGACATAATTTAGGTTTTAAGTGATGACTTCTTTCATGGAGGGAAATAAACTGAGTTTAAACTGAAATAAACTCAAAAAGATCACCTAGAGATTATAAAGTGAGTTAATTGATTTATCTTTAGTATAAACAAAAAAACCCCATGACATCATATATGTCCAAAGAATAAGCTAAGGAGAAGACGTGTTTTTTCAGCTGTAAATAAAAACTTTTCTGAGGAAAAAGAGATATCAGTTCCTCAAAATATATTCAGAAAACAAAAATGCCTAAATGGCTTACTAAAAAAGTACAACAGCTTGGTGAATTAACCTGATCAAGTGATTTGTGTGCCTGTATTTGACCTCTCAGAATGGAACATCACATGACTTGAGCATTACAATGCTTTCATCCTTTGAGGCAAGATCGTGGCTTCCTCATCAAGTGTGAATGGAGAATGAACCCCAGGAGCCATGTTTGAGCAAGAACCTACCATTACACATCCCAAAACCCACACTTTGTTACAGAAAATACTATTAAAGGTACTTCATTGCAGAGTAAACATTCTATTGCATATCAAAACCCCATGATCTACAGTTAATGTCTAATTTTCTTAAAGAAAAAATAATTTGAATTATTTTTCCTTAACTAGATTTACATTACAGTAGTTTCACGAATATAAGCCGCACCTTTTTCATTGAAGAATCCAGCCTACCCCCGTGGTGCGGCTTATATTCAGGTGCGGCTTATCTATGGACAAATCCCAGCGAAATGCCAACCCGGAAGTGAGAGCCA
>VRYO01001269.1:2319321-2340733 GCA_009812075.1 Sialia sialis | reverse complement strand
GCTTATATTCAGGTGCGGTTTATAATCGTGAAACTACTGTAAATTATTTTTCTTTGAATTTGCATGTGGGAAGAAAGTAATAAATAATGTTTGTAGTCAAAACACTGAAGCTTTCAAACTGAACCACCAACTCTGGAAACTCCTACTGTTCAGCACGGGCCTACAGGTTTTCTTTTTTGGTTGGAAAGTCACTTGACTTGTCACTGAGCACCACTGAATAGAGCTTGGATCCATCTTCTTTACCCTTTGGCTTCAGCTGCTCATATATACATTGATCAGATGCACTCTGAGCTAAATGGCCCCAGCTCTCTCAGCCTTGCTTCAGGAGAGATGGTCAAGATCTTTAATCATCTTTGGGGCTCTCATCATCCATGGGCTCTCTTCAGCAGTTCCTCATGTCCTGAGGAGCCCAGAACTGCTGAAGAGTATCCAAGGGCAGCCTCACCAGCACTGAGTCAAGGGGAAATGCTTCTACCAAGGTCCTTCTATGGGACTTAAGAACAAAGTCTGCATTCCTAACACCATAACTAATAACCCAGACTCTATGCACGTTTTATGTTTTCTAATAGTATTAGACAAGCTACATTTTGAGGTGTTTCTATACATAATCCGTTTCACATCTGAAAATAAAATGGATTTTACTCCTGTTTTCCTCCAGTTATTGGAGGCTACATGACTGGTCTTCTTTGATAGATATAATTACTGAAATAGTTTGGGAGATTACCTTGGATAAACAAGAATGAATAAACAAGAGAGTTCTTTCCTAGAAAGAAAGATCTGGACTCTACAGATTTCAAGTGCATGCAAAGAATTCTTCACCAGAACATGCTGAAGCTTTTTTTACTTGGTCACATTCATAATTTAAAAGACACAAGATATTTCACATGATAATTAGAAATTTTTCCTTATGTGGCAACCCTGACATTCATTCAGTTACGTTCCCTGAAATCCAAAATACAAGTAATCATTAAATTCCTAGTGAAAATTCATAGATCTGTTGCCCAACCAATTAATAGAATTTCACCTGACAAAATTTTGTGGCCATACTTAGTACCCATTGCTGAACATTTGTGCTTCACTGTCATCTGGAGCTAGGTCAGAAACATATGCCATTTACTCCAGACAAGAACAAGACAATAAACCTGACAGCAGATACCCCAACTTCTAACTGCTTCAACTGTTTGTTGGGGTTTTTTGAGAACTCTTAAGGTGTCAGACTACTGGGGGAACACAAATCATGAAAACAAAATAACTTCCCTCTACATTCTTGCGAAACCTGTTTGGCTCTTTTTGTGAGAAGGTATTCTCTTTTACTCTTTTTTTTTTGTTTGTTTGTTTTTATTACTAGAATCTAATGAAGGGATCAGAGAGAGGCAGAATGATACAATGAGGTAGTAGAAATACACAGCATCTTTACTAAAAAAGTCCAACAGCAGGTCATCCAAAAATCCTAACAATGCACAGTACATGAAAAGAGAGAGTGAAGAAAAGATCTGTTGCCATTCAAAATTAGGATGTGACTAATCACCGCACTGCTAGAATTTCTGCTTGCAAACCACAGCTGACAGCCACACAGAGGAAGGCTGGACTGCCACCCAGAGAGAATTATCTAGGAGCACTCTTAGAAAGCAGCTGAAAAGAGTCCAACAATTTCTTATATGTTGATGGTTAGACTAACACTCGGAGTGCAACAATAAATGGGTAAATCAGAGTTGGCAGGTAGCACTAACACCAGAGAGCAAAGATGATTTTAGTAGCTTTGATTTTCACTAGAACCTAAGAAATGTTGACACTAAAATGAAATTGGTTATTTTGCCTTGGAATACAGGGAACAAAATCATAGTATCTCAGGCAGGACAATACCTTGTAGATTAAGTTGAAATTTGAAATATGAAAAGATGACAGTCTTGAATAAAGAGCCTGGAAAGATCACAGTTTATTGACCAGAGGTTTGGCTGTTTATTTTCATTCCTTGGGAAAAACGTTTGGGTAATTCCTACAGAGTTCACAGCAACAAGAAAAATCATCCTAAGAAAAGCCATGATTTAGACAAGCAAATTATTTTGCTGGTAACAGCCAAACCCTGTCTCCATAAGAATAGAGACAAATGCTTTGCCATTCTTTCTCTGTCTTGCATATACCCCTGCTCCCTGTGCAATCTTGGATACAGAGGGGCAGGGGCACAAAGGGGCAAAAGAAACACGTTTCAGCCAACCTGAAAGCAGAACCATTTATTATTCTTCTGTCTTTGTAGCACAGTATTGTTAGTTTCTGGTAGTAGAACTCCTGATAGTAAAAAATTTCAATGTTTTCTGAATAATTTTTTAAGTTATGTTTGCCCTAAAAGTAGAACACTGCATGAGTCCTAGGGCAAATGATGCATTATTTCTTTCCCCCAACTTAGTCCAAGACAAAGAAAAATATACAGACTTCAGACAAGAAGGGAAATTAAGTTATTAGATTCAGCCTATGGTTGCAGTGCCATAAATGCCATTATCAGTAGAGATTCAAGAGCTCTTACTAGCATAAAATGTGCCAGCTACTATCTTAAGCAATAAAACCTAAATATACCACAAACATGTTAATCAAGTAGTCAGAGTGCTAAAGTTCTAGGAAGAATATACAAAAGCACTATTATTTGCCAGCTAGCTCACATAATGGATATTAAAAAGTAGGACAGAGATAACTCTTCCTCATTTGTCTCCTTCTGACAGAGAAACATAATTCTTCTTCCTTCTGTGACTGGCACAGTTGTGCAGTTATTTTGTGTCAGCATAAAGATAATGGTATAAAAGGAGAATTACAAATAAGTGCTAAAGTTTGAAATCAAGAACAGACATCATGGGAAGCAGAATATAAACTTTTCCCAAGTCTACTAAATCTCTCAAAAAGATGCACTGGTTTAACTTTATGTTTTGATTTTATTTCTCAATAGCATCAAAGTCAGATGAAAAGTTAATTCCCAGTAAAATTACGGTAGTTTGAAGCCCACAAAAAAAAAAAAAAAAAAAGATGGTCACAGGGCTAGCATGGAGGAAAAGATCAGAAAAGGATGGAAAAGGACAAAAAAAATTGCATCAAAAGAAAAAATTATTTCACAAGTCACCTTGGAGCCTCCTTGGAGCACATCAGCATAGAGAATGTCCTAGTGACATCAAAGGCTTTTGCCAGTAGACAGCCATTTAAAAAGGTGGATAAGTTCAGGGTTTCCAATTTTCTCATATAAAAAAAAAATAAAATACATAAATATGCTTTAGCTAGCCCGGATAAGTAAGGAGCCTCAACATGAGTTTTACAATATGACAAATACTCTGAGGGGGCATCTTCTGAAATCTTGATGTAGATCAGATTTAAATACAATCCCCCTGAGGTTTCTCCGACATGGGAAAGATCAGCTAACATTAAATAACCTACGATCCTCAAAACAAATAAAATTATCAAGACACAAAGTTAAGATCTAACCTGAACACACCAAGGTACTGTTTCTTCCTCAGCTATCAGAAAGCAAACCATTCTAGAGATCACAAGATGCATGAAATCCTACACAATACACACTTGAAACCAGTAGCTTTGTAGGAATAACTCGCGTTTTCATTCAGTATTAGTATCTCCTACACATACACAGGCAAGTTGGACAAGGGAACTTATCTTCCACAAACACATCAGACATTCAACTTGTGCTGCCGGCAACAGATCAAAGCAAATCATGTACAAGATTTTTCTCCTTATTTACTCCTGAAAATCTAAGAAACTCAGTTACCTGCACTCCCAAAAGATGCAAATTTCCAAGCATTCCTGCATCTGACACTTTCTACAAGTGCTCACATACATCTCAACAATAAAAATACGCAAATATATAAGAAATGGGAGACAAGTAAGATTGAAAAGATGTAACTGTATCCCCCAGGATAGTAAGTTGATTTCTGGAAAGTAATCCTCAGAAGAGATAAAAAACAAACACAAAAAGCAAAAGAAAAGCAAGAAAATAACTTTTAAAAATGGATTACAACTGAATGTTCAAATTTTACAAATAAATAAATAAATGAATTAATAAAAAGACTAATAAAAGCCATTTGAAATTATTGTAATTTTTCTCTTCTAGTCCAAAACAGTTTTCAATAGATCTGAGGGACAAAACACTAAAAGAAAGCTCTCTTACTTTTACTATACAGTTAACTGAGGCTGAAGAGTTCACACTGAAAACAAATTACTTTAAAACACCTAATCATATTAAAAAATCTTACAGCAGGTTTACAGGGTTTCATTTAACAAAAGCAGGTAAAACTTCAAAGTAGATCAAAAATTAACTGTTAGTGTCAGAAATCTCCAGTGGAAAATGTCTACAACTGTTCATTACTTCAATGCTGTTTTCTACTACTAACGAAATGGTCTCTGATTTAAGAACTGCAGTTCCCCTCTCCTGATTGATGTTTACAATTACAATGTCATCCAAAGAACGCTCACAATATAAAAGTTTTCATAATGAAGAGTACTAGTAATATCACCATGTAGTGAGCAATGTTTATCCTTAGTCCTTGTAGCTATGGAGCTGGGCTCATGAAAGTTTGATTCTCTAAATACATAAGATTTTCATACTCCAGAACTGCTTTCACAAATTAGATTGCATACTTGTAAAAAGATGCTTAATCCTCCCATTGCTTTCACTAAAAATTCTCTAATATCTCAGAACTCAGACAGTACTTGCTGAGACTATTCGAGCACAAAATATATTAATTTCTTTGCAATACAAGAGTTGAGTTTATCTTCAGAGAGAAAATGTAGTAACACTGATTACTATATTATGTAATTCCATTTTTGCACCTGCTTCTTGGTTTTGTTTTGGTTTTTTAATATTTGACCTTCCCATGACTCCTTTAAATATTAAGAATTCACATGTTTGGATACTCAAGTTTAGTCAGGAAAAGTGTGAGATGGCATTTAAATGGTACCACACTGCATTTTAGAAAAAGCAGCAAGTGAAAGACTTATCAATGCAAGTCTAAACGTACTATTACAAATAGTCACTCCACTCTTAAATCAAGCCTTCTTCTTTAAGCATACTAATATTTCTGTAGAGCTTTTGCATTTAAGAAGCATGCAAAATGTAACTGGATAAACCTGCAATGCTTTATCATACTTCGAATTATATTCTCACATCAATACAATTCAGAGCAGAAGAAACTCTGCTATGCTGGGCCATGGTACCATTCAAATCAAAATACATACTCACACAAACCAGACATACTCTCCAGTCAGCTGACTCACAGCAGATGTTTGTTTGTGTTCAGGTTTTTGTGGTTCTTTATTTAGTACGGGTCTAATCAATTCTGTCACATTTTAGCCAAATGTAGCACACTGTACCAAAACTGAGACTGAGCAAGTTACCACGCGTAAACAAAAAAAACTTGCCCAGTTGTAGCTCAAACCATGTACAAGAAGTGCTACTGAAACAAACTGTGTCATTCGGAAGCACTCATGAATACATGGTATTAAATGTGTAATATTACACTGCCGCGACCTTAGAACCAGCCGTGAGCCACCTCTTCCTTAGCACAACAGCAAGTTGCAGATCTGGATTTTCCTGACATCACAGGTGGCTGGCAGATTTTAACAAAACAGTTAAATGTTAAAACATTAAGCGATGCAAATAACAGAGATTCAAACTCCTAGTACAATACTCCACCATGGTACATTTACTAGGTTTTCTTCACGTATTTAGCACCAGGGAGAAATACCTTTCTTAGGAACATTCACAGCCATACTTCAGAACTACTTAAATTCCTTCAAGAAGATTTAAACAAAGGAAAAAAGTGGCCATTCCGACCAAGTTTCCTAGTGTGTCTGAAAGCTTAAATGAAAGACATAGCATCTAGTCTGCTCTCTACAGGCAATACCTGTTACTCATGAGTAACACATATAGAGGTATGCCTGGGAGCACTAAGCATCATCAAAACAAATTTTGTGCTGTAAAACATACAAAAGACCTGTAAAAGTGTCTTACCCCTACAGGAAGACCAAACGAAATCAGAATTTAAAATCCATCTGCAATGACACCTACTGTAAGGGAAAAGATTGATGACTCAGGCTCACATCTGCCCTTCATACTCAAATTCTCTCACTGATCTCACAACACCACTAAGCTTACAAAAGCATCCTTGGAAAGACATTTAAGAAATTATATCAACACACTTCTTTTGCAGCACCAGTTTGTAATTAATTTTTTAATGGGCTCAGCACCTGGTAACATTCCCTGCCAAGGGAACTACTGAGCTACAGAAGCAGCCTCAACTTCTCAAGAAAGGCTGTTCTGTTAAGATTACCCTAAAAGTTGCGTGAGTTAGAGGCAGACCACTAATTCCCCATGTAATCGTCGCCTTTTAAACGCCAGACAGAGGTCTACCTGCTACAGATTAACCTCCTCCGCAGCCCGAGGGCTCGGGGCACACGCGATTACAGCCTCTCCTGCCGCCAGCCCTTTGACATTCAGGGGCAGCGGGACACGGAGCGGCGACCCCGGGGCTGCTCGCAGGGCACAGGCGCCCGGACGAGTTTCGGCACCGCACACCGGCGGCAGCGGGGGATACAACACCGCTGATTAAATCCGACAGCTAAAAGCCATTCCCAGGCTGTTTCTACCCACGGCGAAGCCCGGGCGGTGGGGGGGGCGGTGAGGAAGCGCTGACTGTCCTTGATGTATTTCGGTCCGCTCCCTGGAAACCCACAGCACCGGCGCTTCCCGGGACGGCACCCGAGGCAGGCAGCGGCGGGGGGACCCCCGCGCCCCGCTCCAGGGGGAAGGGAGGAGCGGGCGGGGGACGAGCCGGGCTGTGGGGCCGGGACGGCCGGAGGGGGTCGGAGCCCGCGGCGGGATGCGGCCCGGGGGGCGCGGCGCCAGCGGTACCTGATGATGTCGTCCTGGTGCCCCAGGTAGAATTTCTGCCGGTGCTCCCGGGGGCTGTAGACCACGCCGACCCCCGCCACGAAGTAGACGATCTCCTTGGCCGCCGTGTAGTAGAGGTTGTTGCGGCACTGATGACCCCGGTAGCCGTAGACCCACTCCAGCCGCAGGTGGCAGCTCGGCGCGCTCCGGTCAGCCATGTCCACCCGCCCCCGCCAGCCGGGTACGGCTCGCTCCCGCCGGAGACCCCGCGGGAAGGGGGCGACGGGCCGGCCGCCCCCTCCGCTCGGCTGGGTGCCCGCCGCGCTAATCCCTGCCCGCCGACATGGATGCCTGCCGCCGCCGCTCGTCCGCCGCCCCCGCCGCCTCACAGAGGGCGCCGCCGCCCGAGCGCGCCTCGCCGCCCCGCGCCGCCAGACATGGCTGCGCTGAGACACCGCCCGGGACGCGGAGTGAGGGCGCGGCGCCGCTCCGGCCCCCCCGCGCCTCGCCTGCTCCTGCGCCTGCGCCGAGGGCGGCGCCGCCAGCGGCCGGGCGGGCCCGGCGGGCAGCGAGCGGGGGAAAGGGAACGAGCTAACGGGCTTCACCACCGCACCTTGCGCTGTGTCGGGAGGGGTTTGTTTTTGCCGCCCCTTCGGGACACATCCTTTGCCTTTTCCCCATCGCACCGCACGGCTCTCGGCGGCAACTGGGGCTGGAAGAGTCCCAGCCCCTTCCCGGCCGTGCTGGAATCCACCCTCCGCTCTCCCTGGGGAGCGGCGGCACGCCAGCTCCCTGCCATCCGAGAAGAAAATGTCAACTGTAATTTTTAATGACGAATAGTTCATCCTTTCAGCCCACCGTCTGAGTCATGCATCACACAAAAGAACCTTCCCCCTTCAAGCCCTAATTTCCCCATACACAACTTTTCAGCTTCGGTTCTCAAAGCGTTTTACATGGCTAAGTCATTGCTTTCCGACCTCACAGACGTGTGAGCGACTTTTCCGTGCTGCATGAGCGGCAGTGCCAGTGAAGCTCCCCTGGAACACGTCCAGAGTTTTGGTCAGAAAAACGTGCTCTCCCCCAATTTTGTGACTCTACAGAGTGCCTGGCTGGCTGTATAAATGTACAGTACATGATCATGCGAACGGCTTTGTGCTATAGAGTTGAATACCTGTTCTAAAAACTCCTAGGTAACTATCCGGTTCGACAATTTTAAACAAACCAAATCTTTTCCCTATAACTTTCAGCACAGGTTTGGGTTTCCAAGTGCATTTTATTTATTTATTTATTTATTTTATCTTCTTTTGCTCTTTTACTGTATTATTACCCATATTGACTGTTCTCCCACAAAACATTTACTCTTAACTATTTAGTTCATACTGGAGACATTTTTCCATGCTACTTTATTTTCATTTTAATTGCAGGGAGTTTTTTTCTCTTAAATCTTTCTTGCATAAACTTCATGTTTAATTAGTCCTTTCATTGTTTTGGAAAAATATTTCTTTTAAATGCATGCATTTAAGCATTCCAGTCAATTCCTTTATATGAACGTATTTTCACAGTGTAAAACACTGAGATAGAATATTTTTCTCAAGCCCTTACCATGATAACGTTTGTGATGCTTAGCTCAAATGCAGCTTTTAGTCCCACACATTAAATGAAAACAACACAGCATGGAACAGAAATCTGCAGAGAAATTCACGCAGCCTGAAACTTACAAGTAAATTTACTCTTCCGTGAAACATGTAACTTTTCGAATTTAAAAAAAAAAAAAATGGACTTTAATCCCTAGTCAGGACAAAAATATATACTAACCAACAGATCAGGCAAACCTTACTCTCAGAAAATCATAATCAGTTTTTTCTTCTTCTATTTGCTCCTAAACACCGGGAGCACCTTAGAACTTGGGCAGCCACAGCTTCTCAGGAAGTCTCAGGGAAATGGACTGCACAATTTTCAACTAGCTTGTTTTAAAACTGCAAATTGTATTATTCTTTCTAATTAGATGTTAACTCTGCATGGCTGATCCGTGTTGCTATCCCATGGGAAAGGTAGCTAGAGAAAAAGTCCACAAGGATGCCTAATCTCATTCTAGGAATTGGATTGATTATCAGCAGACATATGCATCTGATATATTTTACTTCTGATGTTGCAAAAGCTCATTTGAAAGTGGGAGTATTTTTATGGTGTAAATTTAGGATATATTCATTTTCTGCCCATATAATGTATATTTAAACATGAATGTACAAAAAATATAATTATGGTGTCTTTACTTTCTTCTTCTACTTTACTCTCTAAGTAAATATTTTTCTTAGATCATTACTTAAAGTGAAATTCTTGATCGCCTGAGATCAATACTAATGTGTAGCATTAACTTCAGTGAAACTAAATTTGTTACTCTTGTTGTCTTACTTGGCACTCAGAAATTAGAATAAGAGAGTATTTGGTAGGTGAAAAGAAAACTATTCATTGTCATAGTTTACTAACCTTATGCTGATGCACAAGGGGTGCAAGTGGAATTTTACACACTTGGCATCTATTTTTGACAGGATTAGGAAGCAGCGTGGTGTAACAACCTCTTCCTCTCTTTTTGCTCTGTCTAGCGCTCCCACATCATTCCTTTGGCTTCTGGATGTCTCCACCCACATCACCCACTCGTAGCAGGCACTCAACGCTTTGGGAGCCACAAGGCCCCACAATATCTCTCCATCAGTGCAGCATTATTGTATACGCTGCACATTTCCCCCAGAACTCAGACACCAGTCCCTGTGGTTTCCCTTTCTCCAAAGATGCAGAAAGTGAGCAGGGCCAATTTCTGAGCGCTTCTGGAGCAGGGAGCATCCCCAGCAAGACGGGCACGCTGCTGTCCAAGGTGCGGATCGCGGCAGGCGGAACACACGGGGCCTGGCGGTGCCCACAGGGAAAGGAAAATTCAGAGTTTTCACAGAATATTCCACAAGGATCATTGAGTCCAGCTCCTATATGGATGGCCCATACAGGCTTTAAACTCAGGGTTATCAACACCATGGTCTGATGACCTAGCCAATGGCAGGGTCAGGTATTCCTTGTTGCCACATGGCTGTAGTGGGAAACAAATGACCTTTTGGACAAATGAGACATTTTATGTTTTTCCAGTAAGGTATCTCACAAGAGTTTGGCTCTTTTGCCTTAGCTGCCTATAGTGGGGCTTATATCTCTCCTATTATATCCTATATATACATCACTGCAAATTATGTTTCATTAGTATACAGTGACACAGGTACATCACCTCCCTAAATGAAATCACATAAGTGGCATTTTTATGTTTCACAGTGCATACTTATAAGAAAACATAATTCTTAGCATATTGTAAATATATTTATAGTGTATCTCATGTTCTGCTTAATGTAACAAGTCTTAGAGAAGTGATTTCTTAAACAAATGCTCTTGGAACAGCTAATTCCAGAGCACATAAGATGAGGGATTATTCTCTGTTAAGTCCTAAATAATACAGAGTAGCTGGTTCAAGTAGTAATTATATAATATGAAAGAGATGAACAACAGTGACAACATTAATTTCAACATTCTTGGAGATTAAAAGGTCTCAGTCTATTATGTGAACACAATGTCTGAAAATAATATTTTACAAAACTCAGAAACCTACCTCAGAAAGAGTAATAAGAATTATATGCTACCATTTAACAGCACTGAGGAAAGCATGTAGGATCACAAAAGCCTGTTTACTATTGGATAAAAATAAGAAGTCGAGGAAAAAAGACAGCATCACAAACTCATACGGTAGATGAGTTAATTCTCCTTCAGAAAATCAAAGTTTAATAAGACATTTTATACCATGTTAGCAACATACTAGATGTAAATTATTACAAATTTTAAAATAATTAAGATATTTTATTAAATTAAAAACAGATTTTTTTAAAGAGTAAAATTAGAAACAAGAAGGCTTAACATAATCAGTGGGTCAACTACATCATCAAAAAGCAAAGGAATGAATTAAGGGTAGGAAAATGGCACACAGAAAGTTATTAATTTCTCCATGTCTCAACACAGAAGAGTCTGGCAAATACAGGACGGGAGCACGTATAGGGTATGGTCACATATGCAGGATTCTTTATAACAAGGTGTTGGAAAACGATGAGCTAAAGAGCAATAAGCCATGAGTACATTATACTGTACTTCCAGAAATTCTGACCATTTCAAAATGGTATAGCTGACTTGAAGAGGAAAATGCAACAGCTTTTTAAAATCATTTACTGTGTCAAAGCATCATCCATTAAAATGTAAGCATTTTAAAAGCAAGTTCTATTATAAACTTGGTAAGTATGAATCCATATTTTCTTTTGGTGCTGACTAATGATCTCTATATAATGGTTGACACTAAAATATAATAATTACACTATAAGGTGCACCCTTTCAAATAAAATTTTGATCAAAACGCAGAAGTGAGCCTTATAATCCAGTGTGCCTTATATACAGACAATGTTTGGAAATTTGCCAACCCAGAAGTGTGAGCCACGGCAGCCACAGGCAGAGCTGGCAGTGGATCCTCGCTGTAAAAAAAAAAAATGCGCCTTATAGTCCAGTGCACCTTATATGTGGACAAAGTTCGGAATTTTGCCGACAAACCGGAAGTGCGCCTTATAATCTGGTGTGCTTTATGGTTGTGAAATTACTGTATATGTGTACAAAATTAAATATTACAGAAATTATTTCTTCTATTTCTGCAAGTTAAATTACACCTTGGTAACTAAAGGAATTGTATTGATTTGGTAAACATTCATGCTAGGCACTGGAAATACAGGTATCATATTGAAAAGACAATGAACGTGTCACAATACAGACAGCAACGGAGGCCACAATACATGTATTCACAGAAATTTGATTTAGAAATGTCTTCAGGTATTGGTTTCCCAGCTTAGGTCTGGCAAAGGGATGAATTAGATAAAAATATTATTGAAATTAAAGTAATCCATAATTAGTACAGAAAGCAATAATTTCTGGACATTTGGAAGTGATGCAAGCACATCAGTAAACAATACCAGCTGAAACTGCAGAGGGAACACAACTACTGACAGCTGCATGGTGCCTTCCTTAGCTGTGATGTTTTCACCATAAGATCTTGTTTTAGGGTAATCCAGAATTAAAATCCTCTCTTTTCAAAGTGAAAGAAGGGTTTCTGATTTCAACAGCAAAAATTTCAGTCTAAGAACTTCCATCACAGCATATATTTTTCTTCAAATAAATGCAAATGAACTTCTACATTTAGTCCCATTTAAGTTTTGCAGTAAAATAATGTTTAATATTAGTCTCAGAAGTTACATGCTAACAATTATAATCTTTTTTTAAATGTTTATCATGAGCTATGGCCCTAAAATCTGTGTTAGCACAAGGGAACAGTCCACTAAAATAATTATTTTTAGTCTATAGATAACAACAAGCTGACACCAGGATGCATTCTGATGCCCTTCAGTGGAGCACTCAGATTCTTTCAGCAATGACACTGTGTTTACACACCATGGATCTAATCAACATACACACAACTTGGATTTAACCAGCTATCTTTAGCGTGCATTTTAGGTAAAATTATGTGTACTGGAATTATTCATCTAGGTGATTTGTAGAACTTGTATCAAGACCAGCACTTGACATAACATAAGACAACCTCAACAGGTTTAAATGCAGCACATAAAGGGATGGTAGTTAAATCCCAAGTCATTTTCTATCAACAGACTTATGATAAAACTCTGATTCTGAACTCTTAAAATCAATTTCAATGGTTGACAGATGACTAAATATAGAATGCAATTTACTTTAAATTCTACTTATGTGACAGCTATCTCAGGCTCCATTTTATGATGTGATCAAAAGTAATGTGAAACAACACCTTTGCACAGAGTTGTATCTTTTGTACCTGTTTTTACAACTAGGATAGTGTAGGATGATAAACCCCAAAACAAGTTAATATTGTTTGGGGAATTAATCAAAATTTTAGCTGGCTGCCGATAATTATTAGATTAATACGGTGAGGTCAAGCTGACCTCCTTTCACATAGTAGTTGACAAGGTTTTCAAAATACAGAGCACAGTACTGACTTTGCAAAAGGTCTCCAAAAGCTTGGCTGTCAAAAGGAATCATGAAACATCTTAACCATAAGTCACTACATAGCATCAACATACAATACAGCAGGTTTATCAAATATGACATAATTTACTAGCAATGATACAAATTTTCAGAAGAACTGCAGGAAATAAAATATTTAAGCATTAAATAAAGTAAAAGTATTAATTCCCATAATGCCAAGAAACTTAAAAAGTAACATAATACTATTAAGAGGTGGAATGCAGACCTGGAATTAATTAATTTCATGGTGTGACTTCATACTACCAGATTTAACTAAGCACTGGAACAGATCAGTTAAGGACTGGAATAGAGTCACAAAGCACTTCAGTCAGTCTGCCAACTGAAGTAAAGTAAGCCTACTTTTAGGACAGCAATTAGTTATTTTCAAGTGCTCCAAATCGTAAAAGAAAATAGGGCCATATACTGCTACATGATTTTCTAGTGTAACCCATTGTGCATGAGCCTTTATAAAGGCTTTATAAAACAGCCACTCCTTTATAAAACTCCACTCATCTTCAAAATAGATCTTTTCCCCACATCTTTGCTCTAAAAATGATAAACTAATAATAAAACAGACTAAGACTCCTAAAAGGAAGAAAGTAGATTTGTAGGGCACCTACATTTTTTTTTTTTTACTTTTCGTGGGAGCTAACATGTATATAACAAATGATGATGCTGGAATGTTTTTGTAATTAATACAGTAAGCTTAGTACCAGGAGATCTATATTCTCTCTCCACTGAATTTATATATACAAATATGTATGACCAAAACCATTTATATCAAGATTTCCAGATATGACTGCTAACTTAGTACTATTAACAGGCTTCCTACTTCAACATTTAGGATGCACTGCAAATAAGTGAGTTAGTCTAGCTGCTCTAAACTTGAAAAGGAAGAAAAATAGCAAGGTCCAAGTATCTTTAAGCTCAACATCCAATCATCAGTGGATCCTTCACAATATTTTGCAACTTATCTTTAAATAGAAATAAAATGCCAGCCGTTTTCAAAGGGCACTGGTTTTTTTGTGTGTGTGTTTTTTTTAATAGCTGCATTGATCTCTTCTAGTGTTGTGAAGACCAATCTATATTCAGCACAGCACACAGAGCATCTGCATCAAACAAGAAATAGTGCCTCATATGAAGCACTACAGATAAAAAGAAAGGCGATAATCTCTCTTGAAAAGCATCCCATTCATCCTGTACACTGAAGGAGGTGTGGGCTTGTGACTACAAAGAGTGGGTTCAGTCAGTGCATAAACAACAGAGGAGAGACATAAAGTCCTATGAAAGAAGACTTATGTTTGGGACCTGAATATTATTGCCACCTCATTTCTGTTAGCAACTGCTGGATGGTCTCTCTTCAGTTAGACCATGGTAACCATGATTAATATATCATTTACGATAAGAACGAAACAGCAGAATTCTTATTTATGATTGCAATAACTGCTATTGATGCATGTTGTTGTCTTGACTGTTACTACAAATTACTTTCCTGGACACTGAATCCATGCCTCAGAACACAACTCTACTCTTAATGAAATTTCATTTGCATGACATCTCTAAATTTTCTACAATCAGCAAGAAATGGGTTCTGGAAGCAAATATGTGAACTCAGCTTCAGATGTCAGAGTCCTTGCTGAAAATAGTAGATAAAGAGGGAACTTCCTCTTTGTGTCCTTCTGCCACATCTGTGTGCATTTCCCTGGCATGGCCTGATCTGTAGTCACATTTGGATTCCCTCAAAGAACACAAAACAAAACCTGCTCTACGCCCCATTGTTCTCAATTCTCCTGATACCAAAGGTAACCAACTCATCAGAATGAACCTGCATTGCATGCCAACTTTCATGATGCCAGCTCTTGCTCAAAGGTGAGCAAGACATTTCCAGCTGAGGCAATCTGCAAGTAGATATGTCACAACTTCAATATTTGTTTTCAAGTCCTTGTTAATTGTATTGAGCTGCAAATTACATCTTATGTAATCTTATATCTCAAGAGAGATGAGTAACTGACAGAAGCAGTAGCCTGCATCTAAATGAGTTAGCTACTAAGGCATACAGGATATTTCTCCTCAGAGCTGCCTGAGAAATTTTAAGACATCAACAGAATTTTAGGATTTATTTTTAGGTTCTATTTCTGGTTTTATTGTAAGAATGCACATTCATGAGGAGAGTATTATGAATGCACATTCATAAGGCTGAGTATTAGCATTTCTAATTCAAGAAATAAGTATGATTGATTGGTGCACAAAGGACTCCCATGAGAGACTTGCAGTAATGTGAGACAAAGTCAACCCATAGCATCTATGTTTTTTAAATGAAAGCTCTATTAACTGTTGATGGGTGCTATCCTAATCTCTTCTGTACATACTTTTTAAGAAGCTAATTCATGCATCTCATGATACATGAGAAACATTTAAACTCGGAGTTTAAATATTAAGAAACTGTCAAAGAAAAGTTATAAAAACATCTGGAAAATGCAAAGCATTTTAGGCATCTCAATCATTTATTCTGGAGGAGTGTATAAAGATGAAAAACATTAAAGACATCTATCCATTCAGAACTAGTATTCAGTATCAGTTTAAAATGTCCTCAGCAAAAAGGAAAAAACTATTAAAATAAAAGGTGAAAATGTGAAGCAGATTTAAATCTCTAAGCAACATTTCATCGTCACAAGGTATTAAACAGTTAATTGAAACATCCAGTTGAAAAATCCAGTGCATAGTTATAGTTGTCACAAAACCTATGTTTTTAAAAAAGATATTGTACAAACCCATGTGTTTTCTGACTAAAGATACGTAATAATTCATCCTGTTCAGAGTTCCATGATATTTTCATCTATAAATAACTATAGTGACAATTTTTATTGCAGCCTATCTCAGGGACAACTAGTTTTGAAATAAAGAATAAATAATAGATAGAAGAGTTGACCCTTACTTCTGATTCCTGAATTTTTTGTTCTTGGTTTAAATAAATGAAGCCAAGGTTCAAATTACCTACGCAGGAGCGATATCATCACAATACTCAGTCTGTAAATAAAGCAGCACCACTAAATTTCCTGCCCATTCACAGAGGAGAGAATAGTCATTCAAAACATCTCAGCTAAGCTCAGGTCACCTCTAATACAATGAATGTGCATAGTTATACAAGACAAGCATGTGACTTTTCTTTAATAAACCCTGGTGATTTCTGCAGTTATGTCACATACCTATCATGGTCCCAATATAGCACTGACTCAAGAAAAATGTAGGAATTCATTATAGTTGGAGAACATTTGACTATTATGATCAATTAAGAATTTTTATCTAAGTAGTGGAAAGGACTAATCACTAGACTACAAAATTTTTGGAAAAAATGTGCAGATAAGCCTATATTGCACTAAAGTCAAGAAAATTCCACCTTTCATAACATCACACAAACAATACTTGTAACATTTCATATGGGAAAATGTTTTGTCCATGTAGACAATTTCTCCCAGGATGTTGCTATTACTAAATTATGATTTTTTTTTTTCTGTCAATGTTAAAGAGAAAAATTAAAATTTGTTCTTCTCCTACAAACCAACTACATCTCAGGTGTAATTACCCAAAATAATTTTGTTGAACTTCCCACAAAATTAATTTTCCTCATTTTGAGAGGGTGGGTGAAAGAAGTGGATAGCTCTAGCAAGCTACAAATAGTGCTTTATCCCTGAGCTCTGGGAAAGAAACAAAGCATATTCAAAATAATTCTTTTTCCACACTCTACACACAAGTATGCCAAATGTAATTCCTGAACACTGAGATTTAAGCACTACTAATGGTACTAAAAACAACCACTACAATTTCCTTGCAGGAGGAGAGAGGAGCCCATGCTGGAATAGGTTCATGGTAGGACTTGTGATCCCACGGAGAGCTCACACTAGAGCAGACTGTTCCAGAAGGATCTGAACATAATTCCTGGCTGTTTAGCTTCTGTGCAGTTATGCTGGAGGGGAGCTGACATGCAGGGCTCTACAAAGCACACAATGACAGTCACAGGGCCTCTCTGTGCCGTATTCTAGGATTTTAGTAAGTTAGAGAAGTGGAATGTGGCCACCCACAGATTAATATTTGGAGAAAGTACTGGTTAAAAGTTCAGATTTGGGGATTTCAATAATCAATATCACTGAGAACCCCCATGTTAGAAAGCTCAGAATATTCCTCCACACAAGAAGTGAAAAGCAACATTATCAGTGGAAAAGACTTCAGAGATTACATGATTGGCACCTGTGTGCCAATACCAGAAAAAATTTTCTGGCTTCATACATCATGTAGAAACTTAAAAAAACCCTCCTTATCTGCAGCCAAACAGAGAACAAAAACTCCTCCCAGGGGGTGATTGGAAAGAAGGAAAATTGATTTTCATTTCATTTGCAACACTGCAAAATCTCATTGTAAAAAGCTGAAGATGCATCTTGGTCTAATTGCTACCATAGGAAAACATAGGTTCAGCTTGATCACTAAGTGCAATGAATACCTTTCCCAGCAGTACAGCAAATAAAAATTGCTGCAGAACCATCTTCTCCTTCCTTTTGCTGAGAAGCTATACTGCAGTATCTGCCCATCTGACTTCAGATTGTGACTTTTCCACAGGGCCACAGCTCCCTTTGAGCAGCCAGCTGCTTCTCTCAAGCATCCTCTGCTGCCCTGCAGTCCTCTGTGGTCTTCACCATGGGCTGCAGGATCTCTGCTCTGGTGCCTGGAGCACTGCTTCCCCTTCTTCTTTACTGACCTTGGTGCCTCCATAGTTGTTTTGTATATTCTCAGTCCTGACTTGAGTTGCAGTTGTGCAGGTTATTTCTCCCCTTCTAAAATTATTATCCTAGAGGTGCTACCAGCATTGCCCTTGGCCAGCAGCTCTAATGGACATAGGGGAAACTTCAAGCCGCTTGTCACAGAAGCCACTCGCATGGGCTCTCACCCAAAGCCATGCAAACCCAACAGACCTGTGCACTGCTCACAGGACAGCCAAAGCAAAACTGCTACTTCAGTCAAGCCACTTACTCCCATATTTGAATAAGTGATAGTCCTGGGACTGCCACTTCTGCTTCTCCATCTGACATTGATCTTGCTAGCCTGGGTACTAATTTTATGCGTCTTGGACAAATTGATAGTTTAAATGAGACAAAAGCAATAAAACCAGAATGATCTCTTTAAATGGCAACAATGTGATTTTAGCAATCTTGTCAATGTTCATCCCTCAAAGATTTTCACACCACAAATGCAGTTAGAGCTCCAAGCATCCCTAGGCATTCTTTCTTTATTTTGGTTGATGGTTGCAATCACCATTTTATAATACATATAATCTAGGAGCAATTGTAGTCCAACTTTTAAATCTCTAACCATCTCAGTCTTATAATTTCCCTGCAAGAACTAGTGAACTAAAGGAACTGACAGAGTCTGCAAGACTGGAAAGTGTTGTTCACAGCAATCTGTACTTTTCTCAACCAGGGCTCCATGGCTCTTAAGAACATTTTACCAAACATGGATTAAGGGACCGTATAATTCTTGTTTAAGCATTTACTCAAACTCCTCTAGATAACAGGACAGAAAGTGACAACAGTGGGGTTACTGGAAGTCTACTGGTCTCAGCATGACAGATCAAACTCTGCTTTCAGTCCCCGATGTAATAAGCCCACGAGAGGCGCTGGCAGGGAGGGGCTCGGCCAAGAGCAGCTCCGTGCCCGCGGTCGCAGGGCAGCCGGGACCGGGACCGGGACCGGGACCGGCGGGGCCCCCGGAGGCCGCCCAGAGCCACCTCCCCCACGGCCCCGCGCTCCGCCCCACCGGCCGAGGCGGGGCCCGGCGGCTCCGCGGCAGCGCCAGCGCGGCCCCGCTCGGCGGCAACGCGGCGGGACCTCCTCGGTGCTCCCGCCGGCGAGATGGGGCTGGAACCGCTGTTCCAGGCCTGGAGCTACTTCAGGCGGAGGAAGTTCCGGGAGTGCGCCGATGTCTGCTCGCAGCTGCTGGAGAGGCCGCCCGGCGAGCAGGTAGCGGGGGCCGGGCGGTGCGGGCCGGCAGCGGCCGCGTCCCGGCTGCCTCAGCACCACGGGACCCCTCCGAGCCTGCTGCAGCCGCCGGAGGGGCCGGGCGCGATCCCCGTGAGCGAGGAGCGAGCGCTGGGCCGCGCCGAGCTCCCGGAGCAGGAGGCTGGGCTGCGCCGTCCCCCCGCGCTCCCCTCTCTGCCCTGGGCCTGGAGGCGGCGAGCGGGCGCTGCGCTCCGCCCAGACACGCCCCGGGGGAGCCTCCCCGGCCGGCCCCAGAGCTGGGAGCGGGGAGCGGGGAGCGGGGAGTGGAGAATGGTGCTGCCGGGACAAGCTGTACGGGCCGGGCCCTCCGCAACGAGAACTAATGCACTCAAGGTTTTGCGGAGTTAAAGAGAGAAAAGCTGAGATTAAAAAGCAGGGATGTTCCTGTTGATTTTGTACTGATGTTAAGATATCATTGCTGCTGTATGGACAAAATCACATAAGGTTAAGAGACTTGCATTTTAGCTCAGCTTACCTACCTTGGAACAGGAGGCGTTTGCATATCTCTCTCTTTGCCCTTTTTCCAGATGCAGAGTCTCTGGAAATGTAGGACACGTTTTTCAATGCCTACTTCTTTTCTCACCCTTCTGTAAGAGCAAAGGATTTGGGAAAGTTGTTTCTGGATTAATGTTTACATTAATGTAAACACTTTTTAAAAACAGTAATTGAACAGACTTCATCTTAAACACTTTACAGTAAATTTGTAAGTCTTTCAAAGCATCCTACAGACAGATGTTTTAAGAATCCTGAACACTGTTCTTTTTATCACAAAGGACAAGTCTTTAAAGAAAGCTGCATCATAGCACAATGGTGTAAATATAAAGCACAGTAATTATTTGAACAGGTTTAGGATAACTATTTAAAAGATTCTTTTTTTATGTTTTATGTAAACAAACAAGGAACCATCACCAGAAACATTTTTAGTTCCAAGAACATTATTCCTGAACTCTAAATGGGACTCAGTATTAGTTCCATGCTAGTGATGTATTATTTATGTTCATTTACATTATTTGGTCTTTATATATGTGGTCTTTGCATATGGAAGGACAACACTTGATTTGTGAAAGAAACTCTTGAAATAGTGCAGATAACAGTAAATAAAAGTAGTAAAGATCATAATGCTTCTGTAGCTCTTAATTTATAAAGTTTTTAATGAGTTAAACATTTTTCAATCTGTGATCTCAACATGGGAATGTAAAGACAAATTCATTTCTACTCTGTGCTTAAGCTCAAGTATAAAATGGTATTGCTACACCTATCAGCTCCAAACTTCTGCTGGGCTGTTTCCAGTATCCCTGGTAAGGAATAGAAGATGTATGAGGCTGACAAAAAATGTTTAAGAGGGAATTAACAAAACAGCAATGAGAGGATGTTGTTGGATAAGGCCTTGAGCAGTCTGGTCTGGTGGGAGGTGTTCCTGTCAATGGCAAGGGCAGGGTGGAACTAGATGATCTCTAAGGTCCATTTCAAATCCTTCACATTCTGTGATTCTCTGGTGTAGATCCTAATTTGTTTTCCTTCTTCTAAATATAGATTACACATAGCGAAACATTTAAGTACATAAATTAAATTATTTTCTTAGACAAGGACATATTCTCCTTAGAGATCAAGAACCTTATATGCCAGCAATATGAGAGTTTTTCCAAATTCTGTATTGAGAGAAACAATTGATTACCTAATTTAATCTTTGAAATGTTCACACCAGCCTATGAGTTTTATCTTTTATAAGAATTAAAGAGGAAAAACATTTAAGGTAATATCCTTTGAGAAGTGGTGGAGGGTGGTGTTGTGAACATTGTCTATCCCAGATCAAATCATAAGCCCTTAGAAGTCTTACGTGAAGTCTCTGAATTTTAAGATCAAGTTTCATCACTGTTTTCTCAAAACTTTCAGGCTACAATTGCATGCAAATGACCAGACTTCATAATACAGTATGTTCATTTCAGAACTGTGTTCCTGCTCACAGTTTTGTGTGAAAAAGGTACTCTTTAGCAGCAGCACATTTCAAACTATGGGAAAGTTCAGATGGAAGAGAAGCAAACTTGAAATAAGATTAGTTTGGTTCTTGCATCATGTAATCTTCTTGAGGAATCCTTATAAGAGCTCATTTTAAGCAGGAATGAGTGACTTCTAAAAGTATTTGAAAGTATATCTATTTAAGATTAGGAAAGATCAGTCTTTTTAATATTTAAAAACACATGGCAGGATGTTTCAGTCTTTGTCTGAAAAGATTTCATACAGCAATGTTCAAGTAAAGTTTGTAGACTCCAAGTGGATTTGACTCCATAGAAATACAGTAATTTCACTATTATAAGCTGCACCTTTTTCATTGAAGAATCCAGCCTACCCCAGTAGTGCGGCTTATATT